>JBBPBX010085018.1:0-12047 GCA_038048925.1 Garcialebias charrua
GTGAAGGTGGGGAAGAGCGGAGGAGAAACAGGATGGCGAGACATGCGTACAGGAATAAACTGAAAAAGCCAAGTGTAATTGCCTTTTTTTTTTTTTACAAATTTGCCACTGATCCCACATTTCCAAAACTGCTGGTTAAACAATTAGGGAGTCTGAGGACACATAAGCATCGAAGGAAGGAGGGAAAAGACACAAAGAAAATAAAAGCAATCCCTATTCTTAATTAGTTAGTAGACAGCTAATAAAGCTGTGGTAGTAATGGCTGAATGAAAGCCAGGAGGAAAAAGAGACGGGGAGGGCTGCTGATTTTCAGGGACCTATGATGGCTTAGTCGTCATACTGAGAGCAGAATAGGCCTTTAAGTAACTATAAACTAAAACAGCTAGGACTTGATGTGGTTAGCTTTACGGTGGCCTTTTATATCATTAATTTACGAAAGCTGTACCGCACAAGCACATTTGAATGCCTGACACAGGCGCTACAGTTACACCCTCCCTGCTGTAATGGTTGGCACTCGTTCACGCCTAGCTTTTGTCTGTTTTGTCTCTTTTTTTCATCTCATTAGCTTTTTTTTTTTCCATACAGCATTGAGATTTTGCTCCCTTGCATATGAAATGCAGGTTTTGCAAAATGGAGCAGCGCACAAGTGCACCTCAAAATGTGACAGTAGGGTTTATGACTCCCCTGTGCTGTTTAGCCACTTTTCCTCCTCCACTTTCTTAGAAGAGAGGATGATGAAGGATAGTCCTGGTGCTGAACATCAATACTGCATTAGCCAGCATTACAAAGGCTTCAGCCATTAACACTGAGGAATGATCACAGCCAGGCTTAAAGTTCAACAGGGGTCACTAGCATCACCAGGCGCTGCTAACCCAATCTTTTCTTGCATTTCTTCTTTGGAGACTTAAAAATGAACATCGTAATCTCAGCCCTGTCTGTCCCAATTCCTCAAAACTCAGTTTAATTTATCTACAGTATCTGTTTTCTATTTGTCTAAATTTATCTTTTCATCTTTGCCAACTACTCTATACCAATTTTAGAAGAAATAGTATTTTCAGTGTTCCGAGTGTTTGTTCGCCACCTTAAGTCGGCAAATTTTCCTCCGAATAATCAAAACTTTACTTTTGGTTAAGTAAAATGATCAAAGCTTCAATCGATTGAACAGCTCTTGTCTTTCTCGTTCTCCTCCCTTCAGACTGGGTTTGGACCCCAAGCTGCTTGCAAAGATCCTCAACATGTCCTCAGGTTGTTGCTGGTCCAGCGACACGTATAACCCAGTCCCAGGTGTAATGGAGGGGGTCCCTTCTGCCAACAACTACCAGGGCGGCTTAGGTACAACGTTAATGGCCAAAGTAAGGTCTCTCCTAGTTTCAAGTTTTGTTTTCCTTTTATGATTCCTTGTCAATGCTTTATATTTTTTAATTTGATGTTCGTTGTTCATTTTATACACTAGTCGAAAGGTGGACATTTTATGGTATAGTCTCCGTCTGTACATGCGTATGTCCTTAAACATTCTCTTATCCTGCTCATTTCTGTTCTACTCAAGATAATTTAACAAAACTTGGTACACATTTGTACCACCACTTGTGTCACATAACTTTTCATCACTTCAACTCTAAGGTCAAGGTCATAAATTAAGTTCCAAATTTATACAAGATCTTTGCTTGTCCAGGCCTCTGCTATAGATTGCTGTGTAATAGCTTGTAAAAAAGGCATATAATGTGCCTTTATTGAATTGTTTTTATCGTGCATTATCATAAAGCAGCATTATTTTAACAGGGCTTGAAACAACCACAGGTCCAAAGTGCTTGACAGAACAATCAACAAGACAAGCAATGAACTTTAAAGTACTGTACAAGTTTGGATTGGGTGTTGAGCAGTGTAAGGATTTGCAAAACTATGGTAAAAGCTCAATTTTGATTGATAAATGGTGGTTGTTGTTTAAAGCTTCGTGGACAAAGTTTGATCTGGATGGGAATTGAATGAGTTCTAACTAGGCCTGTCGTAATAAACAAATCAATTAATCACATGATAAATTAATTATTTTTAATTTTCATTTATCGGCTTTGTTCAACCCGAACAGAAAAAGAAAAGTGTCAGTAAAACTTTGTAATCCTATCGAAATATCGAAAATATGTTTAAAACTCATATCATCGTTATTGAATAAAAGTATATTGCGAGATATATCGATATCGAATTATTGTCCAGCACTATGCTAAAGAGCTCAAACTACACTGAGTGTTCGCCATTTTGAGAACCGAAGAGAGACGGCCCATGTCACATCAAGGGGCCTCCCTCCCATTTTTCTTAAAGAGACACATAGCTCACGCCCTCATTGTCTATCCTTCGGTTCAAACTGTCTTATACTGCCATCCAGTGGTGGGAAAAAGGTACTACATGCAAAACAAATTAACAAACATTTATTTTTTTATTTGACAATACAGGGAACCCCCGACTTACGAACCAGTTCCGGACCTAAGGACCGTTCGCAGCTCGATTCTGCCGTAGGTCAGGGGTGAAAATAATGTCTCGTTCGTAGGTCCGGATTTCTGCCGTAAGTCGCGGAAATAACGCTAACGGAGCGTTGCACACACATTTATCGGCATGAGACTGAACAAGCGGACATACTGGGCCATGAACATGCACAGAACTTTATTTACAAACACTTATCTAACACATTACACCACACATTCATCCATAAACACACACAGTACCTGTACAGCATGTACAGTAATGTTAAACATTGCTAGTCAGCATAGCACATTCAATACTGTAATTTAAAAAACTACTTTGTGGAACCAGATGTATGAAAACAAAGTGCCTTAGTGTACAGTCCAGTCCAGGAACTTTTAAAAGGTACAGTAATGTATTTTCAGCACAAAAAAAGCATAGAAAATACTGTACAAATCTCTTCATAAACAGTTCTCAGCCATAATCAGCAAATAATGTCAACCATGAACACTTCTGAAAAGAGCAGCAGCTATTGACATCAAACGGCAGCAAATCAGCAGCAATTCCCATCCATCCATCATCAATCAAACTGCACCAAATCAGCAGCAAATTATGTCAACCATGAACCATGAACACTTCTGAAAAGAGCAGCAGCTATTGACATCAAACAGCAACAAATCAGCAGCAATTCCCATCCATCCATCCATCCATCATCAGTAGCAGCAATTGACATGAATCAGCACCAAATCAGCAGCAAATCATTTCCATCAGAAACATGTTGCAACCATCATGTATGTGAAACCAGTGCCATCCATCCATCATCAATCAAACAGCACCAAATCAGCAGCAATTCACATCTATCCATCATCAGCAAATGATATCAACCATGAACCATGAACACTTCTCAAAGAGCAGTAGCTATTGACATCAAACAGCAGCAAATCAGCAGCCATTCCCATCCATCCATCCATCATCAGCAACAGCTATTGACATGAATCAGTACCAAATCAGCAGCAAATCACATCCATCAGAAACATGTTGCAACCATCATGTATGTGAAACCAGTGCCTTGGTGTGCAGTCCATGTCCATGTGCATGAAAAATAAGTCCATGAACTCAAAAAAAGCTAGAAGCAGCAGAAAAATGAAACAAAATTCCCTTACTTTGATTGAAGTGTAGGTAGACAGTCTGTATGATGTTTTTCTCAAGTTCAAACCTGGATCTGATAGAACTGCTTAGCCATTACTCAACAATGAATGTTGGGATCATTTTAGGCCAGGTGTGAGTTCAGGCAGGTGTGAGTTCAGGTGTGTGGTCCTAATGTGAGCAGGTCTGTGCATCAGATCAGGGGTTTTTTTTTGGCAGCAGTCATTGAGGCAGAAGGTGTTGACACAAAGGTGATTGATGGAGGCAGCATGCAGGACACCAGAGGCAGGCAGGACAGATGTCCAGGACGACAGAGGCAGGCAGGACAGACGTCCATTCATGAAGAATGTGCACAATGTGATCTGTGTAAGAATTAACACAAACATGAAAATGTACAGTTACAGCTGGACAATCACCTGCAAAGAAAACATGAAAAACAGACAGAGAACAAGTTCTACTCACTGCTGATGTTCACAAACAGGTGACATTGGAGACAAGCTAGGGCAGCAGGTAGGACAGACGTCCAGGACGACAGAGGCAGGCAGGACAGACGTCCATTCGTGAAGAATGTGCACAATGTGATCTGTGTAAGAATTAACACAAACATGAAAATGTGCAGTTACAGTTGGACAATCACCTGCAAAGAAAACATGAAAAACAGACAGAGAACAAGTTCTACTCACTGCTGATGTTCACAAACCGGTGACACTGGAGACAAGCTAGGGTAGCAGGTAGGAGGCAGGACGACAGAGGCAGGACAGAGAGGTGAGAGCAGCAGGTGGTTCTGTTGAAACTCATACATAGACGTCAACACCTGCAGATAAGAAAACACAGACAACAACAACTTCTCCTTACCTGTGTGGTGCATTTGTGGAGCTGGAGGAGGTGCAGGAGGCTGGTACATGAGGCAGAGCAGAAGGTGGAGGTACCGGAGGTTGGTCCATGAGGCAGAGCAGCAGGTGGATGTACCGGATTTTGGTCCATGAGGCAGAGCAGCAGGTGGTTCTGTTGAAACCCACACACAGACGTCAACATCTGCAGATAAGAAAACACAGAGAAGAACAACTTTTCCTTACCTGTGTGGTGCATTTGTGGAGCTGGAGGAGGTGCAGGAGGTTGGTACATGAGGCCGAGCAGTAGGTGGAGGTACCGGAGGCTGGTCCATGAGGTAGAGCAGCAGATGGAGGTACCGGATGCTGGTCCATGAGGCAGAGCAGCAGGTGGTTCTGTTGAAACCCACACACAGACGTCAACATCTGCAGATAAGAAAACATAGACAAGAACAACTTCTCCTTACCTGTGTGGTGGTGTGGTGAAGAGTTGTGGAGATGGAGGAGCTAGAGGAGGCTGGACCATGAGGCAGAGCAGCAGGTTGGTTCTGTTGAAACCCACACACAGACGTCAACATCTGCAGAAATGAAAACACACACAAGAACAACTTCTCCTTACCTGTGTGGTGTGGTGCACATGTGTGGATGGACCAGGGGGGCGTGACGCTTTGGAGGCTGTCGAGAGAGAGGTGATGATTACAGTAGGTGTAGATGTAACATAAAACAAAAAAGAAAGTAAAAAAAATTAACATGTCTTTGCTGTACGGACTCTTCACGTCTTCATCTTCAGCGGTCTTCACGGACATCTTTAACATCTCACTGAGCCAGGCCATCGTCCCCACCTGTTTCAAAGCCACCACCATCATCCCTGTCCCAAAGAAGGCAACGCCCGCATGCCTCAATGACTATCGCCCAGTAGCACTCACCCCCATCCTGATGAAGTGCTTTGAACGGCTAGTCATGAAAAGCATCACATCTGTCCTCCCTGGATCCCTTCCAATTTGCATACCGACCTAATCGCTCAACCGACGATGCCATCTCCTCTGCCCTCCACACAGCTCTCACACATCTGGACACGAAGGACTCTTATGTTAGAATGCTGTTCATCGACTTCAGCTCGGCATTCAACACCATCATCCCCCAACAGCTCATCCTTAAACTGGACAGTCTGGGGCTGAACACCTCAATGTGTAACTGGCTGCTAGACTTCCTGACCGGGAGACCACAGACAGTACGGGTCGGGAGTAACACATCTAGCACCATCACATTGAACACAGGGGCCCCACAAGGATGTGTGCTGAGCCCCCTTCTATTCACCCTGCTAACACACGACTGCACACCATCATACAGCTCCAACCACTTCATCAAGTTTGCGGACGACACAACAGTGGTAGGTCTCATCAGCAACAACGATGAGACGGACTACAGGAACGAGGTGAGCCGCCTGGCCTTGTGGTGCGGACACAACAATCTCACTCTCAACGTGGAGAAGACAAAGGAGATTGTTGTGGACTTCAGGAAGAGGGATGCCCAACATGCCCCTCTGACCATCAACAGCACCGCAGTGGAGAGAGTAGACAGCACCAAGTTCCTGGGAGTGCATGTCTCAAAGGACCTGTCCTGGAGCAGGAACACTGCATCACTGGCCAAGAAGGCTCACCAGCGTCTCTACTTTCTCCGCAAGCTGAAAAGGGCTGGAGCTTCAACCCCCATCATGTGCACCTTCTACAGAGGTGCCATAGAAAGTGTCCTGACAAGCTGCATCACTGTGTGGTTTGGTGCATGTACTGCATCCTGCCGCAAGAGCCTCCAGCGCATCGTGAGAGCAGCTGAGAAGATCGTCGGCACCTCCTTCCCCTCACTGCAGGACTTACACAGCAACCGCCTCACTCGGAAAGCCCTCTGCATGGCAGGTGATCCCACACACCCACTACACAGCTGCTTCAGACTGCTGCCATCAGGGAGGAGACTGAGAAGTCTCCAGGCTCGAACCAGCAGACTGAGTGACAGCTCTGTTCATCAGGCAGTCAGGATGCTAAACACTCTGCCTGCTCTGCCTCCCCTCCCATTTGAACTGCCTTAACACAAAAAACTTTCTCACACATTACCACACAACACAAAGTTTTTAAAGGGGACCTCAGATGTATTTTTTAAATTTTTATGGTATTTCTGTGGGATATCCAGACCCTATTCCTTCAATTTAATGCACAAAATAATTATTAGATAATCAATTATACCCTTTTTAATTCTGCCATTTTTAACTTTCGTTTTGAACGACCGGTTTCTTGAAGTCCACGCCCTTCAACGATCTGTTCACGCCCTCTGTAACAGCCAGTATCTGTAATGTGTTGTTGTTTTAAAATTAGCTCTTTTTTTATTACTCATTTGACTTACTGTTAGTGTTAGCTTAAGATAACTTACCGAAACCCGTCTGAGCGCGCCGCAGTTTGCTGCTCCTTTTAGCATTAGACCACCCGAATCCGAAGCTAATGTTAGCTTGTTCCTCTTCCGGTTTTCGCCAGCTCCGCTCGTTGCACGCGGAGATTTTGGGAGTTATCGCTGTTCCAGTGAAGACAACACAAAGTTCACCAAGTGTCTCCCGTAAATTAATCTGTAAGGAGAAGGTCCTCTTGCTGCGAGCCTGCTGCGAGGCTGCTGCAAGGCTGTACAGTTGAAGCTCCGCTCCATCGCGCCGGAAGAGGGTCCCGTCGAACCCGGTCCTTACGCCGGCGGTCCGCTCGTTTAATTTTTACCGGCTGCGCGTTGGCAGCGATCGCAAATACACTAAAAATTGAACTAAAACATAAAAATAACAATTATACTTTATTTATAAAGCCATTTAAAAAAACACAGCTGCAACAAAGTGCTGTACACATGAAATTAAGAACATATAAACAAAAGATGAGATGAAATCATGAAAAACAACAGTCATGTGTTTAATACAGAAGTGGGTTGAGCCTAACCAGGGGTTGCTAGGTGAGGGGCTGGACTCAGGTTTGATCTGATTGGCTGCGGCTTGGCTGCGGCTTGTGACGTCAATAAATGCAGGAAGTGTGAATCCTGGTGTATTTATCAAAAATAAATAAATCTACTTAGAGTAAATAAACCACTGGGTGCATTTTTTTGGCACAAGGACTGTTTTTTTATGAAGTAAATACCCAAAGTTTAGTAAAAAAACATTAAAAAGTGAATTTTGCATGTGTGGTCCCCTTTAACACTAGACTCTGTGTCATCAAACGGGTTATTCACTAAACTCTCGGTCATGTGCTCATTCAGTTTGCACTACTTCTCATATTTGCACTAATGTCTGTATTACATCACTGCCTATAGTCATACTACTGTTTACATTCACTGTTTACATACTACTGTTTACATTTATTAATACTGTTTACATTTATTACTACTGTTTACATTTATTACTAATGTTTACATTTACACTACTTTTATATCTACACCACTGCTGATACATATACAGTATTCTCTGACTAGCCTTATTTAAGGATGCCCAATGTGCCTTACTGCATATGCCACTTTTGCCTCTATACCAACATCAACTACTACCTCATACATATACTGTGTACATTAACTCATATGCTGCTTTGCCACTCTTTGCAAATGTCAATGCTAGAACCTTCAGTTTATTTTATAGATATACTTTTTATACTTTTTTATACTACTATGCAAAAACTCAGGACAGTATTACACTTTTATTATTTAATTTTATGCTTATGTTCATTAAATGTTTAGTGTTTTAGTTTTAGTGTTGGTGTAAATTTTCATACTTTTATACTACTATGCAAAAACTCAGGACAGTGTTACACTTTTACTATTTTATGCTTATGTTTATTAAATGTTTCAGTGTTTTAGTGTTTAAATGGTTACTGTTGCACCGAGGGACTGAGAGAAACGCAATTTCAATCCTGTGTATGTCCTGTACATATTGCAGTTCTGACAATAAAGTTGACTTTGACTTTGACTGTACCTTCCCGACGATGCTGTGCTGGTATGTGAAGGTGGGCAGGTCAGTGATGGGATGGTGGAGCTGGTGGAGAGGAGGGGGAGGAGGAGCAGCAGCAGGCTGTGAACATAAGCAGATACAAATTGATTAACAGATTAAATTAATGTGTGTAACATGACACAACTCAGAAAAATAAAAATAACATTTCATTACAGTACTGTACCTGGAGGGAGGGAGCGGGGGGCATCTTTTACTGGGGAGAGGGTGAGCTGTCCATGGTCTCCTCCTGGCTTGCTGCAGGAGGACTGGATGGCCTTTCAGCTGATGCACCAGCAGATCCTGGAGGTGGTGCTGGGACCTTTGTCACAAATTGCAGCATGCTGCTGTGCACCTGCTCCTGCTTTTTGTCCTCCAGGATCTGCTGGTAACACGCAACGTCATTCAGGACAGCCCGAGAGACCCTGGAGAACCTCTCCCCATCGGGGTCCTGCGCCTCCATCCTCGCCAGGAAGCTGTGGAGCTCTTTAAAGCCCTTCACCATCTCCTACATGGTGAAGGTCTTGGCCGGAGGGATGGGGGTGGCCTGCTCCTCTTCCTCATCCTGGACGTGCCTGTCCAGCTGCATCAGGTCGTCCGGGGACAGGTCCTGTCCTGCTGTACCCAGCAGCTGTTGGACATCGTCCTGGTCCATGTCAAGATCCAGTGACCTGCCCATCCTCACAACGTCCTCGATTACACGGTCCACCTCCTGGAAATCGTGTACCTCCTGAACCAGCTCTGGACAGAGCTTCTTCCACACTCCACACATGTTCTTTTGAGTAACACGATTCCAGGAGTGGTCAATGTTCAGCACAGCATCGTGGACGTTGTACTATCTCCAGAACTCTTTGAGGGTGAGGGTCTCAGAGTTCTCTGTTGTCTCCAAAGCGGCACGGATGACCCTCTGAAGGTAGTACGCCTTAAACGTACTAATCACCCCCTGGTCCATTGGTTGGATCAGGGACGTAGTGTTGGGAGGCAGGTACACTACCTTCACATCCTTGTTCAAGTCGGTGAGACCAGGGGGTGTCCTGGAGCGTTGCCCAATACCAGCAGGATTTTAAAGGGAATCTTTTTGGAGTTGCAAAAATGCCGGACATCTGGCACAAAGTTGTTGGTGAACCAATTTGTAAACACGGCCAGCGTCACCCACACCTTTTTATTTGCGGTCCAATAGACTGGCAAGCGTTTTTTATTAATATTTTTGAAGGCTCTGGGGCTTTCAAATTGGTACACCAACAACGGCTTGAGTTTGCAATCACCCGAAGCATTGCCCCCCACCAGCAAGGTCAAACGCTCCTTGCCGACCTTGTGGCCCGGTGCGGTTCGTTCGGCCTTGCTGATGTAGGTCCTGTCTGGCAAACGCTTCCAGAACAGCCCTGTCTCATCGACGTTGAACACTTGCTGGGCAGTGTACCCGCCGTCCCTGATGATCGCAGCCAGTGTTTCAGGGAAGGCCTCAGCTGCCTCGTGGTCAGCACCGGCGGCTTCACCTGTTTAAATGCACACAAACATGACACGGTTAAGCTGTTGTAACACTGTAATAAAAGGAAAAATGAAAAAAAAAATTGTAAGTCGTGGAAAAATAAAAATGAGAAATTAAATGCTCACCCTGTACTTTGATGTTGTGGAAGTTGTTTCGCTCTTTGAAGCAAGCAAACCAGCCTTTGGAGGCGTTGAACTGCTCTGATCCAGTGTCCCCCTCCCCCGACGTGCTGCCTGACGTCCCTTCTCCTGCGCTCTGGGAAGACGTCCCTTCTCCAGGATCGCTCTGGGAAGACGTCCCTGCGCCAGAATCGCTCTGTGCACGCCCCTGCCCCCTGCACCTCCCCCACTCCTCGCTAGTTCTTGCAGCCGAGCATAAATCCTCCTCGCCTTCTCACATATCACCGACATGCTAACGGGCACACGACGTTGTGTATTGTCCTCCAGCCATAGCACCAGCAACCGTTCCATTTCCACAATCTTACCCGTCCTCTGCTTCGTAATTTTGGTTTACCGCATGGGAGCCGAATCACGCACGTGCTGTAAAATGCGCTCTCTGTCCTTAACGATCGTCCCCACAGTCGACCTGGGTAACCCTAGCTTGTCTCCAATAGCACTTGGTGTCATGTCCCGAGCTGACATTTTTATAATTTCAGCCTTTGTCTCCAGTGTAATTGTTCTACGAGGTTTCTTAGCCTCGGCCGCGTCCACGGACTTTCCTGTTCTCTTCGGAGCCATTTCTAAACCCACACACAAAAAAAATAAAAATTAGCGTACGTGCTAACGTGTTGTTAATGCTAAGGAGCTAACGCGCAAATTAATGCTAACGTTCACAAATGAATGCTAACGTTCACAAATGAATGCTATGCTAATGTTCGCTTTCGTCTAAAATTCTAAATTTAGTACCTGTTCGTTCGTTGTTCGTTCTTTCTCTGTTCGTATGTCTTTACTCATCCATCGCCGTAACTAACCCACGAGGTACAAAATGGCCGCAGCCCTTTAAATAGTACCGCTTTACCTGTACATATCCCTCCACGGCCAGGTGCACTGCGGCTGTGTGTACATCCGCCGGGAGCCCAGCCCCCACTCTCGCTGGCAGTAGTTTTCCACTGTCATGCGCAGTGTCATGCCCAACACACAACAGCCAAGGCAATCCCCTCCCCCACCTTGCCGCTTGCCGTACTGACGCAGTTATGCCGTAGCTCGATTACATACTTCTAATGGGGCTCATTCGTAGGTCTCGCATCTAGTATGCCGTAGCTCGATTACATATTTTTAACTTGGTTCGTTCGTAAGTCACGTTTTTTTTTTGCCGTATCTCCATGGCATTCTTTCAAAGTGGCTCGTTCGTAGGTCCGGGTTGCCGTAGGTCGCAGGCGCCGTAAGTCAGGGGTTTCCTGTAATTACTAATTATTGTCAAATTTCAAACAATATTATCGTTTATTGCAATAATTTCTGAGACAATTAATCGCCAAGCAAAAATTGTTATCGTGACGGGCCTGTTTTTAACTGTAGGTCAGGTCACCCTATGAGATGCTGTTAAATTCCCATTCCAAGTCTACCAAATACATGTAGGAGTCATAAAACTCATACACACCCAGTTTGAAGGTATCTGTTTTGTTTACCTAACAGCAGCAGTTGTGATTTTATTAAATTTAGAGGCTAACTTCATGAGGGAACTTTTCAAACTTTGTCTTTGAAAACAATGAATGTTTTGAAATTTAAATTTTATCCAAAACTGATGTTTTAATCTTTCTTTATGACTAAATGGATTACCAACCAAATGATTTTGCCTCTAATTTATGATTTGTTTAATTTAAAATGTCTGTATTGTTTTGCTAAGGTGACCTCTCTGCTCACCATGATCCAGTCTTGGTTTGTCTTAAGTGAACAAAAGTAATGTTTCAACTTGTGTACTAAAATATGAAATGATAAAGAATGAGTGCATAACTGTTTTCGCTTGCTCTTTTTTCATGTCACTGTCTAAAGGATCTTGGTTTGGCCCAAAACACTGCCACCAACACAAAGACCCCCATCCCTCTGGGATCCATTGCCCACCAGATCTACCGAATCATGTGCTCACGGGGCTACGCTAACAAGGATTTTTCATCCGTCTTCCAGTTTCTGCGCGAAGAGGA
>JBBPBX010085019.1:0-15177 GCA_038048925.1 Garcialebias charrua
CAACATAAATATCTTGTATCATTCAACTATGTTCGTTTTTGCAAACAAACATAAATATATTTAATTTTGATTTTAAATTGATTTTAAACTTCGCGCCGTGTTTATTCATGGGAAATCCGATTACACGCGAATGCACCATCTGTGACGTATTGTGAGGCAGAGCCCTGGGATTGTGCGCGTGTGTCAGCTGCTCGCCAGCAGATCGCGTTTTTTTGTTTTTTACTTGAAAAATGCAGTTACGTTGTGTCGCATTTTGGTGTTCTAATATCATCAGTGAACAAGTGAGCCTTTTCACTTTCCCAAAAGATGAAATACTTTGTCAAGAATGCAACAAAGCTGCACCACTCGGACCCCCGCCTCGCTCCACCTGAAGTTCAAGCTGAATGGTACGTCTCATATGGCTGTAGTCCTAAATTAGATCCTGCTGTTTCTTCTTCCATCACCCAAACTATTTTCTGCTTCCCAAAAATGAAGACAAATAGCTCAAATCTTAACATAGATTGCTAAATTCGTCGGGTTTTAAATTGTCCGCTATTAAAGAGACCAGAGCTCTCTGCCTCACACTACGTCACAGATGGTGCATTCGCGTGTAATCAGATTTCCCATGAATAAACGCAGCGCGAAGTTTAAAATCAATTTAAAATCAAAATTAAATATATTTATAAGTGTGTTTGCAAAAACAAGCATAGTTGAATGATACAAGATATTTATGTTGAGCCATTTATGAAAAGTAAAAAAAAAACATGTCAGTGGGGCTTTAACTTCACAGTTATATTTATGTAAATGACATAAGTGTCAAAGTTTACAAGGCAATACTACTAAAGCTAACATAAAATGTCATTTTGCTCTTACAGTATTTGTAAAAAAAAAAAAAAAACTATAAATAGCTCAAAAACCTTCAGTAGGTCTAAAGAGTCTAGAGTGATGATGATAAATTAAACCGTGGCAGCCGGAATTAAGAAATCTTTATGAAAATATACTTAATTTGTTGCTTCTGAGTCAAACCTGGGACAGCAGGAGGCGAAGCTGCATCCTCAGGTGTGCAGGGAGGGCTGGAGGAGCATGACCTCTTCGAGGGAGGACCACAGGGGTGAACCGATGATGATGACGATAAAGAGGATAGAAATGGTTAAAACCCCCCTTCTTCATCTTGTCAGACTTAGACATCCGCTGCTTGGCTACTAGCTCCTCAATGTTTCGAGTCGCTTCGTTACTCACGGCTGTTATGTGGAAGACAAAGACAAGGCGTGACACTATTAGAAGGCAACACAAAACAAAAATAAAAGCCCTGACGTGAATGAGAAATGCCAAGCAATACAAGCATTTGCAGTTGATTAAATGTAGAATTTAATTAAGCACAATGAGGGGAATAAATGCAATAAGATGTGGAACTAGCATTAGGAGAGCCATTTCTGATCGTTTCATTCAATTTCTATTAGGTAATTAGAAAACAACCTTTAAAGTATGGGCTTCCATCTGCCCTGTAGTTCACAGAAACCGCATCGGGCATCTCCTTAGCCATGTCCATAATGTTCCTGAAGCCCAAGAATTTCAGAGGCATTGGATGACCCATCATATTGATGTAATCTTTCTGGAGCTGAGCAGGATCCAAAAATCTGCTGGATTTAAATTTTTTGGCTTTGAAAAAGTACAAGGAAAAATCAACTAAGTTAACCGCGACACATTTACGTCTATAAAACATCAAATTTGATCTCAAACATCTCATAAAGCTAATCAGTTGTAAATATCCATCTAGTGATTAAGTTCTGTAAGTTTGATCAAAATCTGTCCTGTGGTTCTTGACCTATTTTGCTAACAAACACTGAGCTAACAGCGAAGTAGCTAGTTCATACATCCAAAGCAAGAGGCCGGGCTGCAACAGACTGAGTCCATCCAGAGGAGGCTCTCGTCGGACACATGAGGTGGGAACGGTTGGTGTACCCTAGCAGACAAAGGGGGTACTGCACCCCTAGCGGTCGAAAGTGGTACTGCACCATTTTTGCCAAAATGGAAAAACGGTCATATCTGAGCCAAAAATTGGTCTAAAAAATATGGGGGAAAAATCCATAAACAAGTCTCACCTCTCTATAAGTCGCAGGGCATGCAAATTAGGCAAAAAGGTGCGACTTATAGTCTGGAAAATACGGGTAGGTGTTATATATTTTGACTTTAACTGAAAAACTGGATAAACATTTTTTTTTTACTCATTCAGGCAAAGCAAGAAACAAATACTGTTACATCCCTTTAAGGCCTTCAGAAAAAGATCATAGACGTACTGGGGCATTTTAACATTCAGGCAATGGATTAACATCAGACAATATTTAAATATTACTTAGCACAGTTCTCTGCATAAAACTGAAGGAAATGGAAGATTAAAGGATAAAGCAGGACTACTGCATCTGGAAATGTAACAGTGCATCATGTAAAAAGGTGGTTAAGTGGTTTTATTTAACCTGGAAAGCACAAGTTTGTTCAGGACTTTTTTAGTTGCCAGATTATTTGTGTTTTTCTCTCGAGTATGTAACATGTTTAAGTACAAAGAGCCTTTTGTTTGTGTTGAAAAGACTCTGATAAACCACCACATGGAGTTACACACAACAAACCCTCTATTTAAAGGGCTAAACCTCCTGTTGATGAAGCTGGATCAGAAGTGCTGCCACATCTCATCTGTTGTTTCCAACAGGGGGGTAGCTGCTGCTGCTGACCCCCCTGTGTGTACAAAGAGCCGGACAGCCAACACTTCCTGCCCCGCAGACTGTTGTAACAAGAAACAAACTTTTATCTGATGCTAATGTAGCGAGCTAACACATCCTAGCTTACAGCCGGCTAACGCAAAGAATCACACGGAGCGAACTCCACGCTACTTACAGGAGGTTAAGACACTAGTTCAATGCCCGATGGACGCACGGACAGGACGTAAACTCCCCGCTACCACAGCCACCAGCTCGGGCGATGTGAGTTTGTAAGTCCTGCCTGCTTCCCTGTTCAAGTGACGAGCAAAAACTGAGAGATTTTATTGGTTTAACAGAAACTCACCAGCGCTCGCTCGAGATCCCATCACGGCTGATCCCGGTGTCGTCACCGGATGAGGTTGCCAGGTAGAAAATCGACGAACTATATACCGTTGTTTCAAAACAGCCTTGTTTTTCCTGTGGTGGCGGATTATTGGCAAACCTGCGCTTAGAGGCCACTTAGACTTCCTAATATGTGAGAGAGACGTTTTTTAGTGCACAGAAATACAAAAACTATCGTATATTTTTGCTCTACTTAAAAATAATTTATCGTGCATCGCATAACAATTGATATGTATCTGGCAACAGCAGCAGCTCTTTTGAGTAGGCGGGGCGTAGCACAGCGGACTCCACCCCCTAGACGGAACACGTGCTCTGTTCTGTTTTCATCAGTGACCTGAAATTAGGTTTGTCCAAACTTGCATAATCTCTGTTTTTAAAACTAGTTAAAAAAAAATATGCTGGTGAAGATTCTCAGTCGTCCAGGACATGATAAATCAAAAAGGCGTTCAATACAATGAGAAGTGAAACTGAAACGTCTTCTGTTGTTACAAAGTCCAGTTGATCTTGCATTGAACGCCTTTTTGATAATTTTAAAAAACAAAACTTTTTTTTCATTGGCTTTTAACCAATGGATGTGGTCTATCATGGTGCACTAAGATTCATAACTGGCTGTGATTATCGTACCCACCACTGCACCCTGTATTCACTGGTTAACTGGACATCATTAACCTCACGCAGACTCTTCCACTGGTACATTTTCATCTTTAAATCACTTCTTGGTCTGCTGCCCTCATACATCTCCTCCTACATGTCTTTGCGTGAGTGCAGCTACAGTGTGCGCTCTCAGGACATGATTACCTGCAGTGTTCCATCAGTGAGGACTGAACTTGGAAAAAGGGCCTTCTCCTACTCCGCTCCTGCTTCATGGAATATCTTACAAAAAGATCTGAAGCTCTCGACCTTGACTTCTCTAAATGGTTTTCAGAATCTGTTGGAATCCTGGCAAAAACCAATGCAGATTTGTTCCTGTCTTTGATTTTATACGTCTACCTTATAATGTTTTGCTAGTTTTTTGATACTTTGTAAAAAAAAAATAAAAAATAAAATAAATGTATTTCTCTCTGTTGTTTTTTTCTCTCTTTTGTTTTCTATTGTTTATTGTTTAAGGAAATTCTACCATTGCTTTAGTTCTTTAGTTTTAGCAGGTCGCTTTCGTAAATGAGCCATGAGGCTCAATAAGATTTACCTGACTAAATAAAGGTTGAATGAATGAATGAACTCATAAAGCGAAAACGAACATTGCAAAATATTTTGTGAAAGATGACAAAGAAATACATGATGAGAATGATATCGTAAATGAATTTAATCAATATTTTGTAAATATTGGATCAAGCCTTGCAGCTAAAATACCAAAAATAGATAATAATGTGTGTCATTCAATTAAAAGCTGCACAAACAGTATTTTTCTTAATGGAACTAACAAAGAGGAAATTATGAAAATGGTAAAAAATCTCTCGGACAAGAGATCAAAAGACTGGGTGGACATGGATATGATGTTCGTAAAAGAAATAATGAGTTATGTTATTGAACCGTTTACATATATATGCAATTTATCTTTTTCAACAGGAATATTTCCAGATAACATGAAAGTAGCAAAGGTAATTCCTCTTTTTAAAAATGGTGATAAATGTGTATTCAATAATTATAGGCCAATATCCTTGTTACCACAGTTCTCAAAAATTCTAGAAAAACTATTTGTGACCAGATTGGATCAATTTATTGATAAACAAAATATTTTAAGTAGCAGTCAGTATGGGTTTAGAGGAAAAAACTCTACATCAATGGCTCTCATGGATTTAATGGAACAAATAACTAATGCTGTCGATCATAAACAGTACTGTGTTAGTGTTTTTGTTGATCTAAAAAAAGCATTTGATACCATTGACCACACCATTCTCCTTGAAAAACTAAATAAATATGGTATTAGAGGACCAGCATTACAGTGGGTATCTAGCTATTTGAAAGATAGGAAACAGTTTGTGCAAATAAATGATGTTAGATCTGACCTCCGTGATATCACTTGTGGAGTTCCTCAGGGCTCTGTGCTTGGACCAAAGTTATTTATTTTATATGTGAATGACTTGGTAAATGTGTCAGGACTTCTTAAATGTGTTCTTTTTGCCGATGACACCACATTTTTCTGTTCGGGTAAAGACATAAAACAGATTTTGGATATGATGAAAACAGAATTTATAAAAATACAAACTTGGTTCAAAATAAACAAATTATCTTTGAATTTAGATAAAACTAATTACATGATATTCAGTAACAAAAAGAGAATTGTTGACGATCCATTTGAAATTGAAGATGTTGTGATCTGTAAAGTGAGTGAAGTGAAGTTTCTGGGTGTCATCATTGATGACAAACTGACATGGAAACATCATGTAAATTCCATTAAAACAAAAATAGCTAGATCAATTGCAGTACTGTATAAAGTCAGGGATTTTTTAATTGATAAAGCTCTGTATATGTTGTATAACACAATCATTGTTCCACGTTTAATCTATTGTATTGAGGTTTGGGGAAAAGCGTGCAAAACAATTACAAAGCCTGTTTTTATTTTACAAAAGAGAGCTGTAAGAGTAATCACCAGAAAAAATTTCAGTCACCCATCAAACACCTTGTTTCTTCAGCTAAATTTATTGAAATTCCAGGAATTGGTTGAATATAGTATTTTATCAGTTATGTATAGGGCTCATAATAACACATTACCTTTAAATATCCAAAGAAATTTTATAAAAAGACAAAGTGATTACAATCTCAAAGGGACAGAGATATTCATCAAACCACAATTCAGAACCAGCTTAAAGGGACGGTCTACCTCAATTCAGGGAGTTCGATTGTGGAATGCTCTGGAGAGTGATGTTAAAAATGCAAAATCAATGTATACATTTAAGAAAAAGGTCAAAAAGGACTTGCTCAAAAACTATATATGATGTAACTTAGTGTGTTTGTATATTACACTTATGTTGACTGATGATGTAGCTTAGTGTGTTGTGTATTACAGTTAGAAAAATTAAGTAGAGTTATTCAAAAAAGGCGTTCAATACAGAACAACTTGACTTTACAGTATTTGTAGCAAACAAGACGTTTCGCTTCTCATCCGAGGAGCTTTATCAATTAGTGAGGAGACAGTGAGAGGGCGAAGTTATAACAGGATAATCCATAGACATGCACCAACATATGTAAATTGGAAACTAACACCCCCACATACTTGGGATAACACGTACCTGTGACCCATTCAAAGTTCAGTGGGAAAACAGAGCCCACAGAAAACACACACACATCCCACCGCATGTAAATTGACAAGTCACACTTCACACATTGATAGCAGGGACCTGTCAAAGTCTTTGGCAGTCTAATTCACAAACGAGGCTCCTCTGTTCTCATCAGGTGTGAGACGCCTGGGAACCAAATCCAAGGCCGCACCATAAGTTTTAGAAAGTTGAAATCTTAGACCTCCTCCTCTGTTTAACGATGGTTTCTCTCTTTTTACATAAATCGCCTCCTTCACACCCCTCTCAAACCACCTGTGCTCTCGGTCCAAAATATGTACATTCTGGTCCTCAAAAGAGTGTCCCTTGTCTGTGAGGTGGAGGTGAACAGCTGAGTTTTGTCCAGAGGAGGTGGCTCTCCTATGTTGGGACATTCTTCTGTGGATGGGCTGTTTAGTTTCTCCAATGTATAGGTCTGGACAGTCCTCGCTGCACTGGACTGCATAAACTACACCACTCTGTTTGTGTGTTGGTGTTTTGTCCTTAGGGTGCACCAGCCTCTGTCTGAGAGTCCTGCTGGGTTTGAAATGTACTGGGATGTTGTGTTTGTTGAAAATCCTTCTGAAATTCTCTGATAGTCCAGCAACATAAGGGATGACAATGTTTTTTCGTCTGTTCTCCTTTTTCTGTTCCTTATTGTGTTTTGAAAATTTCCTCGCTGACTTGACAAAAGCCCAGTTAGGATATCCACATGTTTGCAGAGATTTGTTGATGTGTTTCTGTTCCTTTTCCTTCCCTTCTGTCTTCGTGGGGATGTGATCGGCCCGATGCTGTAAAGTTCTGATGACAGAAAGTTTGTGCTCCAGTGGATGGTGAGAGTCAAACAGAAGATACTGGTCTGTGTGGGTTGGTTTTCTGTAAACTTCAATGTTGAGACTGTCCTCTCCCTCCATATGCACCAAACAGTCCAAAAAAGGCAGCTTGTTGTCATTAGCATCCTCTCTGGTGAACTTGATGTTGTTATCTACCGAGTTAATGTGTCTGGTGAACGCTTCCACCTCCCTGGCTTGGATTTTGACCCAGGTATCATCCACATATCGGAACCAATGGCTTGGCGCTGTTCCCTCATAGGAGTTTAGGGCTCTCTGTTCCACTTCCTCCATGTAGAGGTTGGCAACAATGGGTGACACTGGAGATCCCATGGCACAGCCGTGCTTCTGTCTGTAAAATCTGTCATTGAACTTTAAGTAGGTGGTGGAGAGGCAGAGATCCAGCAGGGTGCAGATGTGGTCTGGGGTGAAGTTGGTCCTTTTGTCCAAATCCTTGTCTTGTAGAAGTCGTTTTTTGACAGTTTCTACTGCTTCAGAGATGGGTATACATGTGAACAGAGAAGTCACATCATACGATACAAGAGTTTCTCCCGGGGTTAGCTTCAAATGTTGAACTTTGTTGGCAAAGTCAATGGAGTTCTTTATGTGATGAGGTGTGTTTCCAACCAGAGGAGCTAAAATACCAGCGAGATGTTTAGCAACATTGTATGTCACTGAGTTCATGCTGCTGACGATGGGTCTGAGAGGTGTATCTTCTTTGTGTATTTTTGGAAGTCCATAAAGACAGGGAGTGGCTTCCCCCGGGTACAATCTATAATACAATGATCGAGTGATTATTTTCTCCTTTTCGAGTTTTTGCAGGTAATCTGTGACTTTCTTTTTAAAAGTGTTAGTTGGGTCCCTCTTCAGGGGCTCATAGGTGTTCCTGTCACTCAGCAGTGTGGTTATTTTTCCCTGGTAATCAGACGTGTTGAGTATTACTGTGCATCTTCCTTTGTCCGCTGGTAAAATGGTGATGTTTTGGTCCTGGCTGAGTGATGTTATAGCTTTCCTTTCGGTGTAAGATTTGAAGGAG
This sequence comes from Garcialebias charrua, assembly GCA_038048925.1. Lineage (NCBI taxonomy): Eukaryota > Metazoa > Chordata > Actinopteri > Cyprinodontiformes > Rivulidae > Garcialebias > Garcialebias charrua. Next base: position 8,195 of record JBBPBX010085019.1, read on the forward strand.
GCAGTTTGGCACTGGAGAGTGTAGCTGATATTTTCATTCGGAGTTGTTCTGCCTCTGCTCCTGTCAAGTTGTTGTTCCTAATCGCAGATTCAGTGGCCGTGATTAATTCCACAACAGGTATTTCTTGTGGTGCGATTGCAAAATTCAGTCCTTTTGCCAGCACATTTTTCTCAGGTTGTGTTAAGGTCCTGTTAGACAAATTTCTAACCCACTGTTCCTGAGTATTTGTGTTGGCAACCAACTCCTTATCTTGACTGATGGTTTGTGATGAGAAAACTGCTCTCTGTTGTAGTCTCAGAAACTTACTTTTTTGACGTTCCTTGCTTTTTTGATGCTGCGATAGCTGGGCCTTTTCAACAAAGCAAGATACTTCTTCCAACAGCGGCAGTGGTAGAAGAGTAGACAGCTTCTGGAGGCTCTGATCCATTTTGAGTGAGAGAGCTTCAATGGTGAAGTTTATCTGTCGTATTCTCTCACTGAGCAGGCTGTTTTGAGCTTTCAGGAGGATTCCTTCAGCTCTTTGTCCTTTAATTGTGGAGTTGAGTTTTAGACTACTGGGGGTGAGTTTTCCTTGTCTGCATCTCAGACTGAAACGAAGATTGTTCCTGTAGTCTGCAAGCTTCCTTGACTTCTTCTCAAACTCCCACACTGCTCTTAGGGTATCCTTCCCAAAATGTTTAGCAATATGCTGGTGAAGATTCTCAGTCGTCCAGGACATGATCAAATCAAAAAAGGCGTTCAATACAGAACAACTGGACTTTATTTGTAGCAAACAAGACGTTTCGCTTCTCATCCGAGGAGCTTTATAAATTAGTGAGGAGACAGTGAGAGGGCGAAGTTATAACAGGATAATCCATAGACACGCACCAACATATGTAAATTGGAAACTAACACCCCCACATACTTGGGATAACACGTACCTGAAATATATTTCTATCAGTATTGCATTACACCCATTATGTTCCATTATTTGTATTCACTTAATTCTGCCTTATAATGTGAAATGTGACACTAGGCAGAACGTTTTTCTCTCGGGCTTTGTTTTCACTAGGGAACAGTTACACGCCTGCACATACACAGACATAACACTGGATGATTGACATATGAAGCTGATAGCTTGTTGGCTGAGAGGCGGATCACTCACAGAGTAGGGGAAGTTCTAGGGCGGTTCCAAGGCGGTTCGGTTCCAGGATTGGTCCCACGAGGCGATGACGTCATCTAGAGGTATAAAACCGTGGTCCGCCTTCGAAGATGTGTGTGTGGACTTGTGCTGGAGTCAGGTCTGTTGGTCGTTGTAAGGTTTATTCTTATATGTACAATAAACCTCCATAAAATTTGCACATTCGTTTCAGAGCTTCCTTCAACCTTTTGAATTCGCAACAATTTGGTGACCACCGACGCTGAGAGGTTTGCAGTTTCGTCTGAAACGAGAGATGATTTGGAGGGTTCCCCCCCCCCCCACCGCCGACAGAGACGAGCACGCGCGCAGTCAACAACCGGTGATTCACAGAGGTGAGCAGGACTCCTCTTACACAAAACGTCTGCGTTTGGACACACTAAATTATTTGTTGACTGAGGGCTGTTTGTCTCCAGGTGGCCAGTGGTTTATAATGTTAGCAGCTAAAAGTAAAAAAAAAAGTGAACTACTGTTGGTATTTCATTTGAATGTGCATTTTTTTTGCGGTTCTTGTACATGTGAGTTAGGTGAAAAGCACAGAAGTTCCACACACGCGTAGGGATAATTTACGAGTGCCTTGTTTGCCCTTCCCCCACATCCCCCTTCTGAGCTCCGGCCTGTCGGCTGGGAGACACGTTTCCTTTGGACTCCGGGAAACTGTGTGGTCGAGGCTTCATCGTGAACTCCGGGCATCTGTCGCCGTCGAGTCACAGGGCTTTCATCCGACACACGGTTTTGCCGTTCAGAGTGGATTGCCACTCCGGGGTCACAGGTCGCTGTGCGTGTGATTAGGTCACATCCGGGACTGTGATCGCTGTTAAGAGTCACATTTTTCCTCCCCTTCCCCGTTAAAGTCGATTACCGTATTTTCCGGTGTATAGGTCGCAATTTTTTTCTATTTTCATTTACTATTTTTTTTTACTTTCTTTTGTTTATTTATTTATTTTTTTTCTTTCCTTACTCTTAGACACTTGTGGCCTGTACTCCGGAAAGTGCTGAAAACAAACAAAGGCAACAGGGAAAGATTGTTTATTTTCATATATTGTTTTGTGGGTTGTTGGATGCAACAGGGCTGGCTGGAGCCTGCACATGCAGCTGTCACACGGCCGGTCTCCCCCACTGATTTGTTGCAGTTCCTGCAGATGGGGCTCCCCTCCTCCTTCCTCCCCCGTCCCCACCCCGCCGCAGATGGCCTCTGGAGGTTCTGGTCCAGGGACCGGCTTGGAGCTGCTGGCTCGAACTCAGATTTATGGCTTCTAACAAGATAACACTCTCCTGTTGGTGCCTGACACGAAGGCAAGGAGACATCTCCTCCCCTCCTCCCTCACCCCCCCCTACGTGCCTGTGAACCTGCACGGCACAGAGGCCTCTTTCATCCATATAAATCTCACTGAGTTTTCTCCTGGTTCTGGTTTTGGACCTGCTAGGGAGGTCCGCCTCAAGGGTTCCGGCTGATAACAGGGAGTTTTACAACTTAATCAGCTCAGGCTGGGACTGTAAAAGTTACTTTAGTGCTAATATGGAGGACACTCCAGAGTAAAAGACTTAGTTAGTTTGTCAGATTTTTATTTTCTGTTGCTGTGACTTTTGTTTTAAACACGCTGACCTATGCAGTACTGTATTTTTTGCAGATATGTGCTTTTCACTCTCAGTGTTAAAGGCACATTTCTGATTTTTATAGGTGAGGTTCCCGTGAACATGTTGCCTAAAGGAGTACATGCAGGGTTAATCTCACGCCATTAATTGTTACGTTTCCAGTTCTCATCACTTCAGCCTGGTGGGGTGCAGGTCATGTTTAATGACATATGAACAAGGCCTGTGTAATGGTGGTTTGGAGTACTTTGGTGGTTTGTTTTATTTTGTTTATTTGTTTTTTTTATGTGTATTTCTTTTTTTTTCTTGGAGGACTGCCGCTTGTTTGTTCTGCAGGACGTGTTTGGCCTTCTGACCTGCTCGACAGAGTCTGGAAGGGAGTCTTCACACAGCTGACATACTGCAGGGGGTGACTTTATTTAGGTGTTTTCTGAGGATTTCAGCTTGACATCTAATCAGTGAACGTTGCAGGTGTTCCATGACGACGTTTGGTTAGCAGTTAATTCTTTCTACAGTAATTTCACTTGTACACAGATATGCAGCTCTCAATTTACAATTTTATTCCTCACCCTACAACATTACTCGTTTGCATACACCTAGGTTTCCTCAACCATAGCATGGAGTGGTTGCATCATGACTCTCTAGTGTTGAACACCATTCTTGGACAGATCACATGTTGTGCTGTCATTGAAGCTAGGTTTTGCTAACAACTCCTGTTGGCACCTGCACTGGACTGCACTGAACTGTCGAATTGCGTTGTGTTCGGCTGAGCTGCACGCTGCCACCACCTGCACTGAACTGAAAATGCACTGAACTGCCGACATGCATCATGTTCAGCTAAAGCCGCAAGCTGTCATGACTCGTGCCTGAACTGTTACATGGAGTTTTACGTTTGCACCAGTTTCACCTCAAGTCTATGAACTGTGGTCTGCACCCACTGCTGGACTCTTGACATCTCCTATGGGGGCTGGAGAACTCATGACAAGTGAAAGTCAAGCTGGAAACGTCACTACCAAACTTTGCAGCCTGGCTGATGTGTCAGCTGACCATGTGATCTTCAGGTGGTGGTTCGATAACTACAGTTTTTCATGATCAGTATTCTTTGCTATGGTAAAATATCACACACACACATGTACACGCTTTTCATTGTGACACACGGAACTGATCTCACTGACACGTGACCTGCACAGCCACACTTCTCATGGATTGTTGGATTACCATACACATTTTTGTTTTTTCCTTCATGTACTCGCGTTAGAGCAGTACAGTTTGGTTCTGTTTTCTCCATCATGTTCGGTATGGGCACCTGTTGCATTCCTTTTTGGATGTGTGTTTGTCTTTTTCTTTTCTTTTTCCTCACCTTTTGACAGGCATAGGTAGAGAGTTTGCTGGCATGATGCAGAGAAGGAAGGTAAATGTTTTCTTTGTCCTAGAGACTGAGTGGAAGGGCAGCAAGGCTCACGGTGTTGGAGCAGGATTAAAGCTCTCTTACTTTGGTGTGGATAGTGGAGGAGATGGAGTAGAGGTTGTGTTGAAGATGAAGTTGACATAGGATGTCGTGGTGGTGTGACATGTGTCAATTGAGGTGATGTGTCTTATGGTGGAAGTAGTAAGTCTGATGCTACTGGTTGGGTTCGGATGTTTTGAGTTTTTATTTTTTCTTTCTTGTAGTATTTCCACCTGCAGTACAGATGACGTTTGTGTTATGAGCATTTCCATTGTTTTCTTTGTAACAGGATGTTTTTTGTTTACCTCCTGTTTCAAAAAGGGGATGATGAATAACAAACATACTGTATAGTTAAACACACCATTTCAAATAACTAATTAGATCAACGTTTTAACTCTTCATACAGTGATGAGAGCTGGAAACAGTTATACATTTGATAAAGTTATAAAAGATCATTTTAATAAGTGCCTAAAAACAGGTTGTTGGATAGTAGTTGCTCAACAAGATTCTGTTGAACCCACCTTTTGATCTGAATGTTTGGGGTAATTTATATAAATTTAGTGCTGACTTTCTCTTATTTTTCATTTACAGGTCAAATCTGGACTGCTGATGATCTGTCAGCCCTGTGACAGAACGTGTAAGATAAAATTGTGAATAATTTATATTTGAAAAGGGGAAATGCACTTTACAATCACATGTTTCCACAGCTGTGATGGACAAGCAGAGAAACCTTACCATAACTGGGTTTACATTCCTCCCCTTTTCAGCAGATTAATTAATGTTGAATGAATGCTTAATGTTGCAGTGTAACCAATGAAGGGAAAATCTATTTTCCCTGCACCATTTTTTATTTATCTTACAGGTTAACAGGTGGAACATGCAGCAGAGCAGAACTAATCACATTAACTAACAAACTAACCAACTAATCACTAATATATGCCAAGGTTTTCTCATTATTTGTTGAAACCTCTCAATTGTTGTTTACACCGTATGTTGAAAGGATACATATGGTTATTCTTATGCCTGTGAAGAATGACTGTGAGTTTGATCCAGGAGGTCCAGAAAGGATTGAAGGTTGTTGAGATGAATGAGTCAGACAGAATGTGAATGTTACAGACAGATTAATGTGACTATATATATATGTTTGTGCTTGGTGAATGTGCAGTACAATAGTTGTGTGTTGATAGATTTTTGTGTGTTGATAGATTTTTGAGAAAGGTGTACAGGGTTTTCACTATTTTTCTATAGATATAATTTAGTTTTATCAATTTTAATTCTTAGATTTGAACGATAATTAGAAATGTTTTAGAGGATACATTTTAGCTGCACCTTGTTAAGAAGTATCAGAGTAAGCCTAGCGGTGAATTTTACTGATAGGAAATGTTTGTGGTAGAACATTCTGGTACAGAGAATAATATATATATATATATATATATATATATATATATATATATATATATATATATATATATATATATATATATATATATATATATATATATATATAGGAAATGGATGTGAATAAGATATTTGAGTTTGACAGGTTATGGAAGGATTTTTGTGTTTTCTGTTCTGATTAGATTAATCATAGATTAAGTGTTTAATTTTCTGAATGTGGTCTTAGCCCTTATCACAGACATCTCTGAATAAGAGCAGTTGAGCTTTTCTCAGATATCAGACTAGTCAACAGAGTAGTGTAGGGTTTTTCTCCTCACAGGTGTCTATGATGATGAAGATGAGATGGCCTGACTTGGCTAAAGCATAGTTCATATTCTTTGCTAAGGTTAACACATACCTGAAATGGAGCAGAGTATATGCAATGTTTTGAAGTTTGTTAAGAGTTGATAATTCAATTTTGGGTAATTTAAGGGTTTTTGAGAAAGTATTGGATTTATAAAGTCAAGTTAAAGTCCAGTTGTTTTTTATTGAACGCCTTTTAAAGGTATTGAATTTAACTTCATTATTCCTGCATATACCCTGTAGAGGCGTGTATGTTGATAGGAGGGACAGTCCGCTCAGTTCTTTCTTGTTTTTATTTTTATTTGTTCGTCTTTGCATCTATTTTTGTCTTGTTTGTTTTTGTCTGTTTTGTTCTTGTTCATTGTTTTTGTTTGTTTTGTCTTGTTTCTGTTTGTTTGTTACATTTGTCTTGTTTGTTTTTGTCTGTTTTATTCTTGTTCATTGTTTTTGTTTGTTTTGTCTTGTTTCTATTTGTTTGTTACATTTGTTTTATTCTTTGTTTTTGTCTGTTTTGTTTTTTATTCTCTTGTTTGTTCTGTTTAGTTTTTCTTACCATTTAGTATTGATGCTTATTTTATATGAGGGTTTTATATTCTGGGTGGGTAACTTAAATGTAATATTGCTGTGGGAGGGAATGTTAGAGATTTCCAATGTGTATCAAGTTTTTAATTGCATTCTCACATAGAACATATAGGATTTTGTTGACATGATGTTTGTCATGTCAAAAGGGGAATTGAAATATATTTCTATCAGTATTACATTACACCCATTATGTTCCATTATTTGTATTCACTTAATTCTGCCTTATAATGTGAAATGTGACACTAGGCAGAACGTTTTTCTCTCGGGCTTTGTTTTCACTAGGGAACAGTTACACGCCTGCACATACACAGACATAACACTGGATGATTGACATATGAAGCTGATAGCTTGTTGGCTGAGAGGCGGATCACTCACAGAGTAGGGGAAGTTCTAGGGCGGTTCCAAGGCGGTTCGGTTCCAGGATTGGTCCCACGAGGCGATGAC
>JBBPBX010085021.1:1530-15176 GCA_038048925.1 Garcialebias charrua
ATATATATATATATATAATAATAATAATAATAATAATAATAATAATAATAATAATAATAATAATAATAATAATAATAATAATAATGAATTCAATTTATAACGCACTTTTCATTAATGAAAATCTCAAAGTGCTACAAGGTGCAACAGAATTAAATGTCAATAAAACAAGTAATAAAACAAGTAAAATCAATAACAATATCAACTAAGATCAAAAGTAGAATCATGAGGAGGTAGAGTATGCTCGGTTGAAAAGAAAGGTCTTCAAGCCGCTCTTAAAGTCAACCACAGACTGTGGGGCTCTCAGACAGTCAGGAAGAGAGTTCCACAGGCGGGGGGCAGCCACACTGAAAGCCCGGTCTCCCATGGTCCTTAATTTGGTTCTCGGAACGTGAAGGAGATTACTGTTCTGTGACCGCAGCGACCGGGTGGATGAGTATGGAATAAGAATATCCTTCAGATAATCTGGTGAAGTTCTGTGTAAGCATTGATGTGTAATGAGAGCAGTTTTGTACTGAATTCTGTAGGCGACAGGAAGCCCATGAAGGTTATGGAGAATGGGCGTAATACGTTCAAATTTACGAACTCTCAACAAGATCCTTGCTGCAGTGATTTGAATATATTGAAGTTTTTGTAGGTTTTTGGCAGGGATTCCAATAGAGTTGCAGTAGTCGAGCCTGGATGAGACAAAAGCATGGACGAGCTTCTCAGCATCGGAAAAAGTTAGGGATGGGCGAAGTCTGGAGATGTTTTGAAGATGGAAGAAGCAAGTTTTAAACAGAAGCTTAATGTGATTCTCAAATGTAAGATTGGACTCCATTTTTATTCCAAGATTAGTAACAGATAGATAGATAGATAGATAGATAGATAGATAGATAGATAGATAGATAGATAGATAGATAGATAGATAGATAGATAGATAGATAGATAGATAGATAGATAGATAGATAGATAGATAGATAGATAGATAGATAGATAGATAGATAGATAGATAGATAGATAGATAGATAGATAGATAGATAGATAGATAGATAGATAGATAGATAGATAGATAGATAGATAGATAGATTTATTTGTCCCCGTAGGGAAATTAATTTGCAACATTTGTCAGCAGGCATTGACATAAAGGACATACTTATACATACATACATGACATCATCATCCATCATTACAGCAAAGATGTTTCAGCTCAGTAATTCATGATACCTTAGTATTATTTAATGATTTAATTGCTTGTGGTATGAAAGAAAATTTTGTTCTGTTTCTTGAGAATAAAGGAAGGCCATACCTTCGCCCTGAAGGAAGCAACTCAAATGAAGATCTTAGGGGATGTGTGTCGTCTGCTATAATCTTGTTTGCCTTCCTCATAACTCTGTCCATGTATATCTTTTCCATACTTGGCAGAGTGGTCCCTAACAGTTTGCTGGCTGTAGTTACTATACTTCTCAAGGATTTCTTCTGAGCCTCTGTAGCATTGCCAAACCAACAGATGTTACAAAACGTTAAAATACCTTCAATAAAAGCAGAATAAAACATTAAAAGCATTGAGTTATTGACTCTAAAAGTACCCAGTTTCTTTAAAAAATACATCCTCTGCTGAGCCTTAGTGCAAATAAGGTCAGCCCATGAGTCCCACTTTAAGTGACAGTCCAGAACCACACCCAGGTACTTGTAGCACGAGACAGTTTCAATCTTCTCTCCATTGATGGTTGTTGGAGAGAATGACTGAAGCTCCCTGAAGTCAATAGTCAAGTCAAGTCAAGTCAAGTCAAATTTATTTATATAGCACAGTTAGAACAGATAAACTGTTATCAAGGTGCTTCACACACACACACAACATAAAAGAGGCTCAAAAATTTACAGAACAGTATCACACATCAATAGTAACAATTCTGATATTAACAGCAGTAAAGTATAATAAAAATGTATAAGAACAATATTAAAATGAAAACAGTAAAAATATATACACTACGTCAGCTCACACAGTATGAAACACCAGAGAGAACAGATGGGTTTTTAGCAGGGATTTGAACAAGTGAAGGGAGGAGGCCTGTCTAATGTTGAGGGGCAGGTTGTTCCAGAGTTTGGGGCCGGTGACTGAAAACGCCCGATCTCCTCGGAGCTTCAGATGTGTTTTTGGAACCACCAAGAGCATCTGATCAGATGATCTCAGGGCCCGCGGTGGAACATATGGTTCCAGCAGCTCAGAGAGGTAGAGGGGAGCGAGGCCATTCAGGCATTTGTAGGTCAACAACAGGATTTTAAAGTCGACTCTAGTTCGCACGGGGAGCCAGTGCAGTGAGGAGAGAACAGGTGTAATGTGCTCAAACTTACGTGTACCGGTTAAAAGCCGAGCTGCTGCATTTTGCACGAGCTGGAGGCGTGAGAAGGAGGCCTGACTGATCCCAGCGTACAGTGCATTACAATAATCCAGGCGGGTTGTGATGAATGCATGGATTAGTGTCTCGAGATCAGGTCTGGACAGCACCGGCTTGAGCTTAGCAACCTGCCGCAGTTGGAAGAAACTCTTCTGGAGAACGGAGCTGATCTGTTTATCGAACTTAAGGTCCGAGTCAAAAACCATCCCAAGATTTTTTACGGAGTGTTTGAGGTACGGCTGGAGGGAGTCCAAGTTTATTTCATCAGAGGCGGCAGCTGAGCTAGGGCTGAAGATGATGACTTCAGTCTTCTGGTCATTAAAACTTAGGAAGTTTGAAGCCATCCAAGTCTTAATGTCGTCCAGACATTTTAGGAGAGAGTGGAGGGACCCTGTATTTGCTGGTTTCAGTGGCAGGTAGATCTGGCAATCATCTGCGTAACAATGGAATGATATTCCATGTTTTCTGAGGATGGTCCCCAGTGGGAGCATGTAGAGCGTGAAGAGAAGTGGACCGAGAATAGAGCCCTGTGGGACCCCGCAGGAGAGAGACACTGAAGGGGATACACTGTTCCCGACCTTAACACAAAAACTTCTGTCAGCGAGGTATGAGCGGAACCAGTCTAATGCAGCACCTGTGATCCCGACCCAGTGTTCGAGCCGTGATAAGAGAATACTGTGGTCGACGGTATCAAAAGCAGCGGTAAGGTCAAGGAGTACAAGTACCACAAACTGACCAGAATCATTTGATACAAGAATATCATTGAAAACCTTGACCAAAGCTGTTTCCGTGCTGTGAAGCTGTTTGAAACCGGACTGAAAAACTTCAAAGACTTTGTTTTCAGTTAAGAACTGATTTAACTGAATAGAAATGAGTTTTTCGAGGATTTTGGACATAAAGGGGAGTCTTGATATTGGTCTGTAATTTGCGCAGGCGGAAGGGTCAAGACCGGGTTTCTTTAATAACGGAGTGACCACTGCATGTTTGAAGGCATAGTCATTTCTTTTGTTTTGTTTGTGTTCAGAACCAGTTTTGATTGTTTGCACCAATTAATGAAGAAGTCCAGAACTGGTCCGTGCTCTTCTTCCTTGTCGTTTAAAAGGCTTACCAGTGTCATCAGCATATTTAATTAAATGTCTATTTAGGAAAGTACTTCTGCAGGAGTTTGTGTACAGAATAAATAAGAGTGAAGATAAAACACACCCTTGAGGTGGAGAGTGGGATGTTTTGTCCAGAAAAGGAAAGTGTTAGGTGCAGCTCGAGTTCAGCAGTCTGACAGCTGCAGGGAAGAAACTGTTTCTGAGCCTGGTGGTTTTGCTCTGAATGCTCCTCAGCTGCCTGCTTGAGAGGAGGGGCTGGAACAGACTGTGTGCAGGATGAGTGGAGTCCTTCATGATGCGCAGCACCCTCCCCATGCATTGTAAAGTGTGGATGTCCGAGGTGGTGGGAAGCCTGCTCCCCAGTCTTCTGTGCTGCCTTCACCACCCTCTGCAGAACCATCCTCTCAGCAGCAGCACAGCTGCCGTGCCACACGGGGATACAGGTGCAGAGAGCGCTCTCCACCATACAGTGATAGAAGCTCCTCAGGACAGAGCTTCCAAGTCCAGCTCTCCACAGCTTCCTGAGGAAGTAGAGACACTGGTGGACACACATCAGAGTCCAGGCTGCTTTAGGCCTCATGCATGCCACTACTTCTTCACAGTAAACATGAAGGACCAATGAAGAACCAGGATTTCTCATGGCTGTAATTAGCCAATCGTTTCTAATAGTGTTCATGTGCATTTCATGGTAGTGTCATTTTACCCCAGGCCGTATGCCTTCAAGTGTAATTTCTGCTGGAGCATTTAGACGCTGAGCTATCGATTGCATTCAGTGAATGATCGTCTCAGAACCCATCATCTGCTTTAATAATGTCACTCAGCAGCACATTCTCTCTGCTTGGTTTCCATTATTACCCAGCCTACGTGACGTCGTCAACATTCAGCGCTCAAACAACACGGGCTTTGAAGCATGGTTAGTTTGCATCTGGGTCATTTAATCAATTTATACAATTGAACCTCTTTAACATATTGATATGCAGTTACCCTGTAATGTGTGTGGCCTTTTATCCCCTCGAGTGAAACAAACTCTGAGAGAGCTTTCAAGATCTTCTGCCGTTATTTATCATGTGACATTTAGCTGGGCCCTGACGGCAACAGCTCTCCTTTTTAATTAAAGGTTCAACCTCTTCACTGGATGACAAATTGACTGGTTTTTGCCTTGGAAAAGTCGAGGAACATGTCTGGTCCAGTCCAGGCTGCTCCTCCCTGACGGCGGGCTGACGTTGGGGAGAGGTGGGGGCTGTTGGCATTTTTAGTCAAGTTAGTCAAGCAAGATCAGAACTTTCTGGGTTGTCGAAGCAACGGTTTGCTCCATTTTTAGAGCAGATCTGGGTTTAAATTGATTTAAAGGAGCAAAAACAGAAATACAAGTTCAGCTGGCTCTTTTTAAACGCCATTTCCTCTCGTTGTCAGTCTTCTGAGTTCCCCGTGACCTTCTGTTGCCACAGATGCAGGATCTGCAGCTTGGGCGGTAGCAGCAAATGGCTAATGGCCCATCCCTCGGTTATTTTACGGCAGGCTGGAGAATATGTCCACTTTGCATGGTTCCCTTCTCCCATTTTTCAAACTTTGCCAGAGTTCGGGGTGACACAGCTTGAAACGGGTTTTGGGGGAAGCAGCAACAGAAATGGAAGAGCAGGCCCAGATGATACAATCACTTTGTTCAGCATGAGCACTTCTGCAAACATGTTGGGGTGGGGGGTGGGGGGCAGCTTCTGCAGGGCAGGCGCCAAGGCTTCAGTGTAAGATGAGATGGTGTAAACAGGCAGATTGGCTCTCTTCACAGCTTTGGCTCCTTGAGATTTCATGCTAGCTGGATTTATAGAGAGTCACAGTGCAGTGAAATGTGCCTTGGGCTCCTCGGGGGCCCGTCTCCGAGAGGCTGCAGAGCTGTGAACCTCAGATGATAAACCAAGTATAAATCCATAAAAAGGAGAGAAAATTATATATTTTACATTCTTCAAGTTCAAGGCTCGTCATCATCCTGTGACTTTCACCCGGGAGTAATTAATAATAATAATAATAATAATAAATTCAATTTATACCGCACTTTTCATTAATAAAAATCTCAAAGTGCTACAACAATAAAAACAAGTGATAAAATCAAATAAAATCAATAATGGTATTAACTAAGATTAAAAACAGAATCATGTGGAGGCAGAATAGGCCTGCTTAAAAAATAAATAAATAAATAAATAAAACAAGTGATAAAATCAAGTAAAATCAATAATACTATCAACCAAGATCAAAGATAAAATCATGTTTCTTCATGTTTCATGTTTCTGTTAATTCTTCCTCTTCTTCCTTTGTTCATTACACATCCACTCATAAAGTCTCAAAAACATTCTGTTCTGTTTAACGAACATTTTCCAGGTTTATGTTTGATGCCATTTATTCCCTCCACAGCTATTTTTAGTCTCTCTGTTTAATTATAAACCTTTTTGGGCTGCCATCTGTTCTTGAGAAGGAAAATCGCAACATCCTTAAATAAATCTATTAAAAAATATTAATAATCAAACAAAACAGAATTCAATTTTTTTTTTTCAAACTTTGGCAGACAAAGTTGAGCAGCTGCGAGTTTGAAGAGTTTTCATTTAGTTAAATATGCATTTATTGTGGTGTTTAAGTGTTTTATTTGTTTTATAAAAATCGTGTTTATTATTAGTTTGTATAATGTGGCCCTACTTCTTTCTTTCAGTTTCTTTCCTCCATTTGAGTTAATTTACTGAAATTTCTGTTTGGCTTCTCTCATGCACCGTAATTTTGGGACTATTAACTGCACCTGAATATAAGCCGTGCCAACTAACTAATAAATAAACACATTTATACATATATAGGCCGCACTTTATAAGCCAAAACCCATGAGTGTTGTAACATGAGATATTTGCACAGAAAGAGTTTTAAAACTTTTATTTAAATATGTACCGTAACATACACAAACCCGTACAGAAAAAAAGTTTTGTTTTTTTCTGAACTGTGCCAGTAACACAGCTGGTTTGAAAAAAAATACAAAACAAACAAAAACAAAAAAATAGCTTACCAGGAAGTCAATGATCACTATTTTTCTCCTGCGCAATTCTCACCGCAAGTCATCCAAGCTCCACTGAGCTCGGAGTGCCATTTTAAATGCCCGATTCACTTATTTGGAGTGGCTGCAAATACTTTGTTGTGCCTCCCCTCCCCGTTGTGCCCCCAAGGAGTGGGTAAACTTTGCTGGTCCCCAGTGGACCAGTGAAACCAATTTTCATTGGTCCTCTGTGACCTGTTGGGTATTTTCATTGGTCAGATTCTTTTTTTAACCTTCATACAGATTGTCTCATTGAGTCACGGGGACCCCCCCCCCACCCCCCACCCAAGAGAGATGTGTATTGGGCAGCTATGTGAGCGCCTGAGTGTGACGAGGCAAAATGTTTTTGCAGTAAGAAGCTCGTTAGCCCATAAAGAAAAATACAATCCATAAATTAGCCGCAGCGTTGTATAAACCACGGGGTTCAAAGTGTATGAAAAAAGTAGCTGCTTATAGTCCATAAATTATGGCAAATTAACATTTACAACAACATGTAAATGTTTATTTTGTCTCTGATTATGAGATTTCATATGTCACTTCAAGAAGAGAAAAAGTGGGAGATGGTTATGAACTCGGACTATAAACCTTCCAGATGTTTTTTTTTTTTTTTCATCTGTCTTTGCTAAAGCAGACTCTTAAGTTCAACAATGTAAGGTTGGCATCAACTCACTCCCAGCCAGATCCACTTTTAACTCCAGGGATGGAAGCAGGTGGGTATGCGAAGGTTGGCACCTTACGATAAGTCCATCCATCACTCCATCCATCACTCCAGCCATCACTCATCCACCCACCTACCTACCTCTTCATTTTCAGATCACAGGGGTCACTGTGCCCATATCCAGCAGTCACTGTGTGAGTCAACACAAAGAGTTTATAAATGTTTTATACTGGTTTTAATTAGGATTCCTAATACTTTACTTTTTAAAACATAAAGCCATAGATGCAGATTCAGTATTTGGCACATTTATTTCTGCAGAAATCTCAATATTTTGATTGCTGCTCAGTTGTTTAATTTGGTCACTTATAATAATTGTTTTCCTGACAAACATTTAATTCAGACAAGCTAGTTGATAAAGACAACAGACATAACTCAAACAGGCTTTAGAAGATTAATGGAGGCTCACTGTTTGATATTAAACAGGTTATTATTGGATTTTATTTGGTAAGTGTTTAAAAGTGTTTAGAATGTATCAATATTTACTAGTAAACCTTTGTAGGGGTAGTTTAAGAGTAAAATATTGTAAAATGTATCTTAGACATTTCAGCCATATTGTAAAGTTTTACACAAGTGCTTGTCAGTTGAATACTTTTTATTTTTATTTTGGTAAACATATTTCATTTACAAGTACATTTTCTCAACTCTGGACCAATGAAGGTAGAATCTACCAAATCAAATCAGAATCAAGTCAAAATACTGTAATTTGGTGAAATGCAACACACGAAACAAATGAAGCACGTCCTACAAAAACAAGTGATTTTGAAGAGCGAAATGTTAACGGTGCAACGTGCAACAAACCACGAGGGCCGGATTTTCACAACTGAGGATAAATAACGTGTTGAGTCAGGTGTAAATAAAAACAATCTGTTAAAATTAGCACACGGGTGCTGCACAAGCTTCACACACGAACACAAACTAACCACAGTAAACCACCAACATATTTATTACAACCATTCAAGTGAGATGCATGGACGTTAGACCGCGTGTGGCTCGAAAACACGTGTCCGAGTCACTTTCGGTTCTAAGGCGCTCTTTAATGTCAGTCCAAGAGAAGCATTTGATCAGAGGGTTGTAAAACGGTCCGTTTCAGAAAGTGACACCAACATTTGAAGTCATCAGATGGACAGAAGACACAGGTTGTCCCTGAGCTCTGCGGAGTGGACCAGGAATGATGGAGGGGCTGCAGCTCCCTAATGACGGTCCCCTGCAGAGGGGACAGTTGTCTCCGCTATAAGCCCGACTTCCTTGACAGCCCCTGGGATTCCTTTGTCCTGCTGTAAATTATTCTGAAGGAAGGACATTTAATTGCCCAGCACACACTAATGAGTTTGCAAACTAATTAAAGGGGGTATATTACGCCCTGTGGAGACCCACATCACTAAGAAAGCCAGGGACATCTTTAATGAGGAGCCTTGATAACCCTTCAAAGGAGAGATGTGTAGTGTCTGTAATGATGCCCAGGGTAAAGCCGAGCACAGCCAGAGAAAAGTGTGTGTGCTGCTGCGTCCCTCACCTCGGGTGTGTGGAGACTTGCGAGCAGATGCCAAGTGTTTTCAGTCCATCGCCCACAGCTACCTACCTACATGTCCTAATCAAAGAGCTTCATTCTCCTTCCAATAGGTTCAAAGAGACCGGCTCCACCTCTTCTCTTGGTGGGTGGTGCACACAAATTCTTACCTTGTTAAATTTGTATGCATTATTCTATTATTCGCCTCTGAATAACCAGGATTATTAAGGAATCGGAGCAAGTGTTTTGGGAACATCTTCAAAGAGATATACAATAAGGGAATCTTGAGATGGACAGATGGACCGAACATGTCGTCGGAATTGACGCAGGTCACGATTAGTCCTCGTTCTGGAATCGCCCGAGGCGCTTTATGTTTTCAAGGAAATTAAACTCTTTGACTGTTGAGTTTCAGCGGCTGCTCTTTGCCATGTCAGCTGGAGCTCCTGCTGTGTCCATGCAGCCGGCAGCCCCTTTCCCCTGCAAAGTCACTCCCTGCTCCAGTAAACAAGTGCATTTTTTGTGTTTGCGTGTGCGGTCACAATATTTTTCTTGCAGACGGTGACGGCTGTTATTTTGCCCGTGGCTCCTGTCAAAACTAACATGGCTTAATTGACTGTGAGCGAATGAGCTCCTGGATTGATCCTGTCAGGCTCCTCAGGAAGTGATGCTGCTCCATCTGTGAGGCGCAACTCCAGCGACAGCAGCAATCTGTTGCTTGGGAATGAGCCAAGGCTGGGGGAGGAAAAAAAGAAGTCAAAATTACAGAAAGTACCTCAGGCGCTGTGCATATTCCGATCAGCTGTCACTGATGACACACTCTGATGAACATGCACGTGCAAATACAGCAGAGAAGAAAGACAGGAAGACAGATGCACGTATACACAATGTAATTTTTGCGTCATGGTTAGCAATGTCACGTTTAAGGGGGTCTGCGTTTCTCCCTGAAGGTATGGCACAAAATCAGAATGGTCTTGTTAGACATTTGATGTGCAGCGAGTTTGTCCTCGGGGTATATCCAAAACAAAAACCTGTCGTCTTTTCCCACACCGCTGTCATTTGTCTCCAACAAACGTGGCATGAACTGTCACCTCTGGTTCTCACCTGTAACTCTGCTCAGCCAGGCCTAGTCTTGACCCCCTTGGCCTTTCACCTCTCATCCTCCACGCTCGCCTTTCATCTCGCAAGTCCGCCTTCTCGCTCGGAGATACCGTACTTCCTCAGCCGGAGTGTGCGCTGCAGCAGCGCCTTCTGGCACGATTAAATATTTAGATGGCTGTCTGTGCGGATGGTGGCTCGAAGACGAGGAGGAATAATCTGGGAGACAGCTGCTGTGGCACATCTGGGTGTCACTGATATTGAGAGGAAGGTGTGCGGCTGGTGTGGCTACGGAGGAAGGAGACTTAAAAGACGCAGCTGTCAATCACCGTCCCTCTATGGTGGGACGACTGATGGTTGACGGACTGCCATTGATGCCTGAGCCATATGCACTTTTCGGGTGCAGGCAGCGGATTAATCCTTCTACTCACGGTGAACACTCGGAAACATTTCAACTCATGGAAATGAAAACAAATGTACGGAAGGGTACCTATTGCTGTCATCCATGAAATATTTTTTGAGCTTATGTAGTAATAACGTGATATTATGTAGTAATAACGTGATATTATGTAGTAATAATGTGATACGTATGTAGTAATAACGTGATATTATGTAGCAATAACGTGATATTATGTAGTAATAACGTGATATTATGTAGTAATAACGTGATATTAAGTAGTAATAACGTGATACGTATGTGGTAGGGATGGGGCAGATCCGATCCAGTATCGGTATCCGATACCAGCATAAGGCAAGTATCGGATATCGGAACCAGCCTGCCAAAATTTCCGACATTTTCTAGATGTCAGAGAGCAGTATATTGCACCATTCTCTGTGACTTATGTTTTAACATTGTGTGAGGTAAACCCAAAGAAGACACTCTTTAACCTCACTACAGTAATTCACAAACTAATGGCAAAAACGAGGAGGTCTCTACCACAGACGTCCTTCTGACTCATGGTGCCCGGAACACTAGTCTAAAATACTGCTAAACATTATGGGAAATCAACACAGTCCCCATTTTTTTTGTTTTATTTTTGATTCTGGCACTAAATGAGTTGTAATGTTTGTTGAATTTGATCAAGGGATACAGATTTAAACTATAATTGAACAGTAATATACCGCTAAGCATTCTGGGAAATCCCGTTTTTTAGTTTCGTTTTTGACTGTAGCACTGAGTTGTAAAATTCTAGTTGGTTTTGATCAACAGATATAGATTTAAACTATTCATTGGATTTATAAATGTAAATTCAATGTACAGTATTGTTTAAATCTGTATCTGTTGATCAAATTCAACAAGAATTTTACAACTCAGTGCTACAGTCAAAAACAAAACTAAAAAACGGGATTTCCCAGAATGCTTAGCAGTATTTTAGTTTTCAAAACTAAAATACTGCTAAGCATTATGGGAAAGACAACAAAATCCACTGCCTTACTGGTTAAGGGGAGTGTCTGTGTTGTCTTTCCCATCATGCTTAGCGTTTTGTTTGTTTTTTTCCAACTGAACTATGAGTAAGAAGGACATGTGTGGTGAAGACCTGCCTGGCTGCCTCCTGTTTGCTGTTAAGGTTTGTGAGCTTCCTGTGGTAAGGCTTAGAGAGTCTTAAGCCCTGTTTACACAGACACTGTGTGGGGGAAACGGATGTTTTCCATCCATCCATTTTCTTCTGCTTATCCGGGGTCGGGTCGCGGGGGTAGCAGCCTAAATAGGGAGGCCCAGACTTCCCTCTCCCCAGCCACTTGGAGCAGCTCCTCTGGGGGAATCCCAAGGCGTTCCCAGGCCAGCCGAGAAACATAGTCCCTCCAGCGTGTCCTGGGTCTTCCTCTGGGTCTCCTCCCGGTGGGACATGCCCGGAACACCTCACCAGGGAGGCGTCCAGGAGGCATCCTAACCAGATGCCCGAGCCACCTCAACTGGCTCCTCTCGATGTGGAGAAGCAGCGGCTCTACTCCGAGTCCCTCCCGGATGACTGAGCTTCTCACCCTATCTCTAAGGGAGAGTCCAGACACCCTGCGGAGAAAACTCATTTCAGCCGCTTGTATCCGAGATCTCGTTCTTTCGGTCACAACCCAAAGCTCATGACCATAGATGAGGGTAGGAACATAGATCGATCGGTAAATTGAGAGCTTTGCCTTTTGACTCAGCTCTCTCTTCACCACGACAGACCGGTACAGCGCCCGCTTCACTGCGGACGCTGCACCTATCCGCCTATCGATCTCACGCTCCAGTTTTCCCTCATTCATGAACAAGACCCCGAGATACTTAAACTCCTCCACTTGGGGCAGGACCTCCTCCCCGACCCGGAGAGGGCATGGAAACGGATGTTTTGGGTATGTTAATTAGGTGAAAAGTTTTGCGTTGACACGGTCGAATTCTGTGGATACGACTCTCCCCCCCCGTCCTCATGATTTCACTGTAGTTACCATGCTGGGCCATTAGATGCCTGAGGTAAACAGAGCAGACGAGGCAGCCTGCCTCGTCTGTTTTCCTCTCTGGCTAAAATCAGCTAACTACAAGTTGTTGTCAACAAGTTAACAACAAGTTAAAGCTGGAATTTGGATAAGAGTCAACAGATTTGACACCAAGTGGCACCGCTTCATCTAACAAGCTGCACACCAGTTGCTGACTGGACCGGAACCGCGTCAACATGTCTGACTTTAGTCCATGAGAATCAGCTGATTTACAGCAGCGCTACAAGGTAAACAATGTTCTTAATAATGTTTCCTTGTGTTTAGTTCGATCACAGAACAACCAACTGAGGTTTTATTTTTATTTTTTTCCTGCGAGGTCGAAGCTGTCGTTCCACGAAGCGAACCGGTTCGGATCTGGGTCCAGTGTCCACCAGGATGAAAACAACAGAGTCCAGTTCATTAAAGTTCGGTTAACGTGTTTTTAAAAGTGTTCAATTTAATTCTCAGTGTTTGTGACATGAGTTTGTGGTGTTGAATAAATAAATAAATTAAAAATCAACCTGGTGTCTTCATTTTCAGCAGCATGTTAGGCATGACGTAACGAGTCCAGATAGCTTCATTTAGCTCAGATAAATTTAAATATCTCCCACGCTAACATAAATACTGTTTATTATTGTTAAACTGTTAATATATAGCACATTTAGTATGTTATAGTGCAGCGTGACACGTGAAATGTCCGACTGCCTCGTTAACAGCGACAACTGGATCCAGGCAGCTGGCTCTCTTCCAACACAGATGCAGGTAAGGTGTAGAATAATTAAATATGAGAATCAAAATATATTCCATCAGCTATAGTTCAGAAAGTGGTGCGTGTGTCCACTGTCCAGTCCACCGCCATTGTTAAAATGCCGGCTGTCTGCGCGTGCGTGCTGCGTGCATGTGTTCAAACAAAAGCTCCGCGGGAGATGTTTACATTATCAACGGGGGGTCAGTGAAAAAGATCCACCCTGAGAGCTGGATCAGAAAAGCATCGGATGCAAAGAGGGGGGCCAGTGAACTCGTGTAGGCGATAAGCAAAGACGCAGAGAGAAAGGAGCGGTTCCACTCAAAATACGCGCCGTGTAAACAGGGCCTTAATCGGATGTCTCACACCATGTTGAAATAAATATTCTTAGTTCAAAAGCTTCATTATACAGATTCGTATACTTGAACTGTATCGGATCGGGAAACTATCGGTATCGGTCGATACCCAGTTGCTGAGTATCGGATCGGAAGTGAGAAATGTGGATCGGTGCATCCCTAGTATGTAGTAATAATGTGATATTATGTAGTAATATCATATTATGTAGTAATAACGTGATATGTAGTAATG
>JBBPBX010085023.1:0-15175 GCA_038048925.1 Garcialebias charrua
TCCTTGTATTTATCCAAGAGTCCCAAGTAGTGTCTTTGCAGGTGGCAGCTGGTGGAGGAGTGTCAGGCTGGAGGACAGAGTTTTCTCAGAGAAGGAGTCCAGTTTGGAGGCAGCTTGTCCAGTTTGGGTTCCAGAGGTGAGTCACAGATTTGTCTTGAAAACACAGGGAGACATAAGTTGGTTAAACATAAGTTCACAAAGGAGAACATTAAAATGGCTGACTCACAGTACCCAAGGTGACTGAATGATTCAGCAAAGACTGTTCTTCTTCTTCTTCCGTGAGGTTTAACGGCAGCTCACAACCTTCCGGTGTATTACCGCCATCTAATGGTCCCATCCCTAAACTACAGTCTTCTACTTAGACCTGTCGACGTCAAGAAATACATAAAGTATTTGCGTCCACCTTTACTAGAACCCCATTCCAAAACGCTCTTCAAACTGATCGGGCTCGTGACTTCATGTTTCATATGGTCCAGTAGAGTCTGCCTTTCCGCTGAATATGCAGAACATTCCAAAATGACGTGCTGCACCGACTCTGTTTGCTGGCAAAAATCACAACTTCCACTATCGTGTTTCCCTATAATAAACAAAGTACTGTTCAGATTTGTATGACCTATTCTTAATCTTGTTATTATTGATTCCTCCCTCCTATTCCCTCCATGATATCTGTTACTGTTGACTGAATTCTGAACTGCATATAGATGTCTCCCCTTTGTTTCACGGTCCCACCGATGTTGCCATAACTGATTAATATGTGACCAAACAATACTTTTTCCTTCTGTCTTGCATAATTGGATATGTATATCAACGCTGTCCCTAGTAACGGAACGTTTAGCAATTCTGTCAGCCAGTTCATTACCCCGAATCCCCCTATGAGCAGGTACCCACATAAAGACAACACTCCTTCCTTCCTTAACCAGCTGTGAATGGGAAATCTTAGTCCTTGTTAATAAATCCTGTCTCGCTTTTGATGTACCTGATGACATGGCTGACAAGGCAGAAGCAGAATCACTGCAAATGATCACCTTGGTTAATGAAGACAATTTAGTCCATTCTAAGGCCAGATAAATGGCGTATAGTTCAACCGAAAACACATTTAAAAAGTCTGAAGTGCGCTTACCTATTTCAATTTTTAAATTAGGGACAACAACTGCACAACTAGTTCTGCCTGAGTCTGGGTCTTTAGACCCATCTGTAAAGACCTGTACATACTCCGAATATGTTCTATCCACATAAAATTTGAATAGACTGCACAGTTCTGCGTCCTCGTTTCGTCTCCTAATTTTTAATAATCCCATGTCCACTCGTGGCTCTTTCATTAGCCAAAAAGGAACATTTGACCAGACGACAGTTGGACTAAACTTAACTTCAGACACACCACATGCTCTTGCAGAGTCTGCCCCCACCCATCCAAAGCTCAGTGTTAGCTTCCTTTGCCTTTCCCAAGTGTCCTGTAGCACAGAGTGTGTAGGATGACTGTCAAGATGTCCTTTCAGATGAATCCAATAATTAACCAATAGCTGTTCCCTTCGAAGACACAACGGAATCTCCCCCGATTCAACTAATATTGCACACACTGGTGAAGTTTTGACAGCTCCAACACATAATCTCAGCGCCCTAACCTGAATGATATCTAATCGTTTTAGAGATGATTTAGCTGCAGATCCATACACTATACACCCATAATCTAATCTGGACTTAATCAAAGACGTATAAATATGTTTTAATGATTTAAAATCTGCACCCCAGTTAACTCCCACCAAACACCTCATAACATTTAAAACCTTCTTACATTTATCAATGACCCATTCTATATGAAGATTCCAGGTCAAGTGAGAATCAAAATAAACACCTAAGAAGCGAAAAACATCAACTATCTCTAGATTTTTTCCATACAATTTCAGGTTAAATTCACCTCTGTCCCTTTTCCTAGTAAATAGCATTGCTTTAGTTTTATCAACAGAGAACCTAAATCCCCAAGTTCTACTCCATAGTTCAACTTGATTTATGCCTTCTTGAAGCTTGCGCGTAATGAAATCTAAATTTCGTCCCCTTTTCCATAGTGCCCCATCATCAGCAAACAAAGACCTCCCTATGTCAGGGCCTACAGACATATACACATCATTTATCATAATTGTGAATAAAATCGGACTAATCACACTCCCTTGCGGCGTTCCATTATGTACTTCAAATCTACTCGACACTGCTGTACAGACTTTAACCCGGATAGATCTGCCAGTCAGAAAGTCCATTATCCAATTAAACATTCTGCCTTTAATGCCCAATAAACGAAGTTTAATTAGCAGCCCGTCTTTCCACAACATGTCGTAAGCCTTTTCAACATCAAAAAATACTGCAGCCACCGACTCCTTATTTACTTGAGCCTTTCTCATCTCATCTTCCAAACACAACACAGCATCCATAGTACCCCGTCCTTTCCTGAAGCCACTCTGACAATTAGTTATTAGCAGATTCTTTTCCAATATATAACACAACCTCTCATTTACCATGCGTTCCATCAGTTTACAGATATGCGATGTTAGAGCAATTGGCCTATAATTTGACGGGTTACTAGCATCTTTCCCAGGTTTTTTAATAGGAATAACTATGGCTTCCTTCCAGCTTTCAGGCAAAGTACCCTCTGTCCATACTTTATTAAACAACAACAATAGAATTCTTAACCCAATTTCACTCAAGTTACGTAACATTATATAACAAATTTCATCCTTTCCAGGAGCAGTCATCCCAGATTTAGCTAGGGCCCACCTCAACTCCTGCAACGTGAACACAACATTAAACTCATTCGCAACATGCTCATCCTTCCGCAACACGTCGGAATATACAGCCCTCGTTCTTTCTCTATTACCTATCTCTTCTACAGTCAAATTACCTATACTATGTACCTTCGCTAAAGTGTTTGCTAAGAGTTCAGCTTTACCCTCATTTGTTTCCACCAAAACATTTTCACTATTAACAAGTCCAGGATACGCCCAATTCCTTCTATCACCTCCCATCTTTCTTATCATATTCCAGATGTCACCCACAGGAGTTGTATTCCCAATCGTATTGCAAAATTTCCTCCAGTACTCTCTCTTAGCCTGACGAATTGTTTTCCTTACCATAGCTTGTGCTTTCTTAAAGTCAATCAAATGCTGGAAAATGTGTGTCCTTTTCAACACTTTAAATGCTTTATTGCGTTGTTTAATTGCCTCTTTACACAAACTATTCCACCAGGGGACAGCTTTCCTCTTATTAATTCCTTTACTTTTGGGAATAGACTTAACCGCAGCTGCTCTGACACATTCAGAAAAAATACAACTTAAATCTTCAACAGACTCACTGCCCTTTATATTGTTGAACAGGATATCACTCTGCCTTCTAAATCCCCCCCAATCAGCTTTATCAAAAATCCATTTACCCCCCCTCCCTGACTCCTCAACATGTAGCTGACACTGCACTGTACAAAATAAAGGATAATGATCACTCCCCATTGTGCATTCCTGATACACATTCCACTCACATATAGCAGCTATGTTACTTGACACCAGAGTCAGGTCAAGGACAGATTCCCTTCCTGAATGAACATCTATCCTAGTTTTTCTACCATCATTTATACAAACAAGATCTCGACCATCTAACAAATCTTCAATTACGTGACCATTACAATCTGTCCTTTCACTACCCCACAATGAGTTATGTGCATTAAAGTCCCCACACCAAACCAACCTTGAAGCCCCCTGACCGATCGATTCCAGTTTATCTAGTTCAAGTCTTTTACACGGATTATAATAATTTACCACCACTATTTTTACACCCTTTGCCCATACTTCCACCACTACACATTCCAGATCCACATTTTCCTCTAACGATCTATAAGAGATCCCCTGTTTCAAAAAAGTTGCACACCCCCCTCCAGGCCCCTCCTTTCGATCATTCCTAATGATATCATAACCTTGTAACACAAAATCCAACCTAGGCTTAAGCCATGTCTCCTGTACACATATAATATCTGGTTTGTCCTTCCCATCATCTATAAACTTCTTGAATTCCTGACCATTTGCAATTAAACTCCTTGCATTCCATTGTAAAAGAAGAATTGTAATTAAGAACAGTCGGTACATGGGTCCTGACTCGCCCGCACACTGAGTTCATCTCTGACCTCTTCCCACTTTAGTCCTACCATACCAAGATGATGAACTGCTGCCTTAAAAATTACTTGTAATCTCTCCGTTTTAGACTTGACATCATAAGTAGCATTGATGACACCAGCAATAAACGTAACAAATTTCTTTTTCTCCTCCCAAGTTGACTTCTTGTCTTCTTTACTGTCAAGTATTGTATGAACTCTTCCAGACATACCTACTTCTCTAATTCCCTGAGGCACTCTTTTAGCTGCTTCCGCATAAGTTACTTTGTCCTTAACTTTAACTTGCTGCACAACAACCTCTCGTTTAAGGACTTCACATCCCCAATAGGCCACGCTGTGATTTCCACCACAGTTGCAACATTTAGGCTGAACTCCCTCTCCACATTTACCATACTCGTGATCCCCACCACACCTAGCACACCTTCTAGTTCCTTTACAGTCCTTCGCCAAATGTCCAAACACCTGGCACTTGTAGCATCTCATGGGTTTAGGGACGTATTCCCTCACACTAAACTGAACAAAACCAAAGAATAACACAGCAGGAATCCTCTTACTGGAAAACTCAATCAGTACTGTTTCTGTGTCCTTTTTCTCTACCCCTCTTGTCAACCTTTTTGCACTTTTAACCGTCTTATCTCTGATTTGTAAATTTAAGACAAGCTCCTTCATGTCCATCTCCAGCGGCACACCAGAAACAACACCTCTACATCCCTGGAAGGCAGAGCTTTCCCCAACCTTTACAACTTTAAACACTTTAACCTTACCAATAGAAGTCAATTTCTTTGCTTTTTCAATTTGCTCCTCGCTACAACCAACCAACAAATTACCATCCCTGAGAATTTTAACAAACTTCACATCCCCAACTTTGTCCTTAATAATTTTAGTGAGTTTTAACGGATTAATTTTCTTTACCCCATCATCACCTTCAAACCGTATTACTATCTTAGGGATACTTTCCGTTTTAGCCTTATCAACCTCTTCCTCACTTTCTGTTATCCCTACATCATCCTTCTTTTTCCTCTTACGCTGACTTGCCTTTTGTCTAACTGACCACTCAGTACCTCTACTTTCCCCACTCAAACCAGCTTCCTCCCCGCTATCACCAAACTCCATGTCACCACCCTCATCCCCCCCTGCCATTCTAAAGGACAGGTAAAAAATCAGTGAAGATTGCTGGTCCGGACCTATACAGGCCGTCGGTCAACAATTTATCACCAATATCTCACCCGACCCAGTCCTAGGCTAAAATAAAGTCCAAATTTCCACAGTCCACTCTGTTCAGTATTCAAAAACAATTCAGAAAACAAGATTCAAACAGCGCGCTCCAATGTTTGCTCACTGCCTTCCGCTTCCCTCCGTCGTCTCCCCACCCGCCAACCTAGTCCAGCAAAGACTGGAACCTCCTCCAAGGCTTAAATAGCAGCTGGACTCGTTAACCGGATTGGCAACAGCTGGTTACCCAGGAACTCCCATCTCCAACACTTAGCAACTGCAAGGTGAGTTCTCACATACACACACAAACACAAACCCAACAACAGCAAGTCTCCATTGTTTTTTGATGTTGCGGTCTTCCTTATCTGAGTTCATAAGAGTTCACACACACTGCTGTGTTCATAAGAAACACTAGATTTTTAACATTTAAATACAACTTCAACACAAACTAACATTGATCAGCAACAGATGAAAACGCTGCGACCTTATGTGGGGGCCACACCGAAGCAAAGCTCTAAGTCGCAAACATAGCACATGAAGAAACACGTCATATACTCAATAGATAAATTATGCAATGGAAAGGAGTAAGATGGTACTCACCTCCAAACGGATTGTAACCTGATGGTGTAAGGGTGGGTGAACATCAGTTTGAAGAGCTTTCTTGGAACATCGTGGCTCTTCTATGCTAATGCTATGTTGCTAATCTCTGATCCAACTCCGCCCCCCTGAGCTCTGCAGGGGGAGTGACCTTCTCGGGGGAGTGGCTCCACTTTATATTCAGGCAGCAGAGCATGTGATGTCAGAGTGTACAAGACATGTCAGAGTTTACAGTCTAGACCAACAAGAAAATCAGCGTGCAGTATCCTCTGTTCAACCCATAGAGCTACCATAAACACGTTTTTGGACCAAATATTGCCGATTTAAACAAATACGCACAAATACATGAAAATTACCATACCATACCATTTACCATACCATACCATTAAAATTAACACAAAAATAGTGCTATGAAACATTTTAAACACATTCTGGGGAGTTTATCAGCTAAAAAAAGTTAAATTTCGGTTTAGTTTCACTTTAACATTGATATGGGAAATAAAACAGATTCAAATAACATCAGCACATTTATAAACTCAATGTACAGTTTAAATATGTATCCACTGATATCAAAGCCAACAAGAATTACAACTCATAGTGCCACAATAATTGATAATATTTTCACAAATATAACAAATGGGGATGTGATAGGTGGTATCTTAACGACCGACTTAAGTGATCATTTACCAGTTTTCACACTCTATAAAAATGATCAAAGCATCACAAAAGCAGTTAAAACGAAGAAAAAGATCATAAACACGTCAAAAAAAATTTGGAAAAATTAAAAGAGGATCTAGATCAAGGGTCGGCAACCCGCGGCTCCGGAGCCGCATGCGGCTCTTTAGCCTCCTTGTAGTGGCTCCCTTTGGCCTTGCACTTGACAAATAAATAAATAAAAAAGCATGAAAATGTAAGTTTAATTTTTGTTTATATATTATTATTATTTCTATTTATTTACTACTGTAAATAGGTGAAGCATCGAGGTGTGAAACTGTCATCTTCCCCCGCCGCATCGCGCTGCTTCCAGAGCCACAGATCATGCTGTCTCGGTCCCTCAAGCAGCGAGATGCTGGCGCGCGGGGGAGGGGGGGTGTTTCAGCTCCCCTCGCATGATCCACGGCTCTGGAAGCGGTGCGGGTGGGGGGGAAGCTGACAACCCCCGCGCGCGCGCGTCAGCCAGCATCTCGCTGCTTGCAGGTGCAGCGGGGAGAACTGGCCCCACGTCTGCATCTTGCTGTCTCCATTAATGTTATTATTCATTATGCATGTGTTGCTGTGTTCTGTCATGTACTTTGCAGGATTGCAGATGGAGTTTGGATATGTTTGCCTTGCATGCTTTTTTTGTGGATAATTGTTGTGTTTTGTTGTCTTACTTTCAGTCTTTCCTTTCTCTCTACAAAAAATAAATAAATAAATTCATATCGTGTGAGAGGATGCTGTAAGGTGAGAAGGGAGGCCATCTAAAAAAATATATAAAAAATAAACAAATAAATAAATAAAGATGAAATTGTTCAGAAAATTAGAGAAATGCCTCTCTCTGCAAAGACCGTTAAGGACAGGACCATTAAAATAGCAACAAACAGTAAGCAAATTTGTGACATCAATTCAGCTCAAGTATTTTCAATTGCCTGTGATAAGTCAAGTGATGCAAACGATATTGAGCAGACAGCACTTTTATGCAGATATGTGAACGCTGATGAGCCGCATGAGGAACTGATAGAACTCATACCACTGAAGGGCCAAACACGGGACCAGGACATTTGTGGGGCTGTTGTGAGTTGTCTAAAAACTAAAGGAATAAACACCAGTCACCTGGTGTCAGTGTCTACTGATGGGGCACCCAGTATGAGGGGAGCACAGATCTCACTGCACTTCTGTTTGTTGTTTTCAGTGGTTGTAACAGTTTGTTTGTTTTTTTAATTAAATTTATTCATTTTAAAATGTAACACACAAAAAAATCACAAATGTAACAATACAATATCAAGAAATAAAATGAAGGGTGGCAGAGTGAAGAAAAAAAAATCTTATTATATCTGCCCCCTTTTTTCAAACAGTCAGTTCAAACAAACAAAAAAAATCATCAAATAAGTAACCGAATAGAAAACAAATCCTAATTATCGAAATACAAAATGACACGCAAAAAACTAATTATATTTCTGTAATAATTTGGTTTTGATTAATTTCTTGAATAAAAATAATGAAGCAGCATTTTTAATTTCAGTCTCCAAAACATTCCACAAACCAATTCCCTGAATGGAGCTTGACCGACCCCTCGAACTTGTCCTGTACAGTATTTAGGTTTAACAAAAATGTCTTCTCCCTTTAAATTATAACAGCTTTGACGTTTAACAAAAAGTATTTGGATATTACATGGTAATTCTTTTTTATGGGCTCTATACATGACTGACAAAATATTATAATCCACCAAGTCACTGAATTTTAACAACTTCAATTGATGAAACAATGTACTAGATGGGTGGCAATAGTTTTTTCTGGTAATTACTCTTATAGCTCTTTTCTGTAACAAAAAAAACAGGTTCAGTAAATGTTTAAAATAAGATTAAATTTTTTATAAGTTATGTTATTTTTTGCGGCTCCAGACTATTTTTCTTTGGCAGAAGAGGGGCGAAATGGCTCTTTTGATAATAAAGGTTGCAGACCCCTGATCTAGATAAACAAGACTGGAATGAAGTGTATGTTGATGATGTGAACAGAGCATATGATGAGTTTATGAATATCTTGGAAGCTCTGTATGAAAAAAATTGTGTGCAAACAAATTACACAAAGAGAAATATGGTTGACCAACCATGGATGACAAAAGGGTTGAGAAATGCTTGTTAAAAAAAAAAAGAATTATTTGTATTCATGTTTCTTGAAATTGCGAAGTCAGAGCGCTGAAGAAAAATATAAAAAGTATAAAAATAAATTAGTAGGGATTATAAGGAAACATAAGAAAGAATATTATAGTAAATTATTAGATAAAAGTAATGGTGATATGAAAGCAACATGGCGAGTAATGAATAGTGTTCTGAAGAATCATAAAGCAAAAACTGGTATTTCAAAATATTTTGTAAAAGACAACGATGAAGTTCATGATGAAAATGAAATTGTAAATGGATTTAATCAATATTTTGTGAATGTTGGATCAAGCCTTGCAGCTAAAATACCAAAAGTAGATAATAATGTGATCCATTCAATTACAGGTTGTGCAAATAGTATTTTTCTAAATGGAACTAACAAAGAGGAAATAATGAATGTAGTAAAAAATCTTACAGACAAGAGATCAAAAGACTGGGTGGACATGGATATGATGTTTGTAAAGGACATAATGAGCCATGTTATTGAGCCGTTTACATATATATGTAATTTATCATTTTCAACAGGAATATTTCCAGATAATATGAAAGTAGCTAAGGTAGTTCCTCTTTTTAAAAATGGTGATAAATGTGTGTTCAACAATTATAGACCTATATCCTTGTTACCACAGTTTTCAAAAATTCTTGAAAAACTATTTGTGAACAGACTAGATCAATTTATAGATAAACAAAATATTCTAAGCAACAGTCAGTATGGGTTTAGAGCAAAAAACTCTACATCAATGGCTCTCATGGAATTAATGGAACAAATAACTACTGCTGTCGATCAAAAACAATATTGTATCAGTATTTTTGTTGATTTAAAAAAGCATTTGATACTATTGATCACACCATTCTCCTTGAAAAATTGAACAAATATGGTATTAGAGGACCAGCATTACAGTGGGTATCTAGCTACTTGAAAGATAGGAAACAATTTGTACAAATAAATGATGTAAGATCTGACCTCTGTAATATAACATGTGGAGTTATGTGGAGACAAACTGACATGGAAACAACACATAAATTCTGTAAGAATAAAAATAGCTAAATCGATTGCAGTACTGTACAAAGTCAGAGACCTATTGAATGATAAAGCTCTGTATTTGTTGTATAACACAATCATGACCTGTACGTCTCCAGGACTGTGAGGCGAGCAGGTCGGATCACAGCTGACCCTTCTCACCCTGCATACGGTCTGTTCGAACCACTCCCCTCAGGCAGGAGGCTTCGGTCAATTGGGACCAGAACCTCCCGCCATAAAAACAGTTTCTTCCCCTCTGCTGTCAGACTTTTGAACACTCATAACCATGTTACCTCATAACTTGCCTTGGTCGCTGTATTTTGTATTTTGATTGGGAATCACTGTATCACTGTATTTTGATTGCACCACTCTAATTGCACTGTTTCTTAGTAGGTTTTGTTCACTGAATATTGTATTGATTGTATTGATGTTTTATGTTTTATGTTTTTTATGTTTTATGTTTCTATATTTTATGCACCGTTATGCCAAAGCAAATTTCTAGTCTGTGAATCCTGTTCATTGACAATGGCGATAATAAACTGAATCTGAATCTGAATCTGAATCTGAGTTCCCCAAGGCTCTGTACTTGGACCAAAGCTATTTATTTTATATGTGAATGACTTGGTAAATGTGTCAGGACTCCTTAAATGTGTACTTTTTGCTGATGATACCACATTTTTCTGTTTAGGTGAAGATATAGAACAAATGTTGGAATTGATAAAGACAGAATTTGTCAAGATACAAACTTGGTTTAAAATAAATAAATTATCATTAAATCTAGAAAAAACTAATTACATGATATTCAGTAATAAAAAGAAAACTGTTGATGTTCCACTCAAAATTGAGGGTGTTGAGATTTGTAGAGTGAGTGAGGTGAAGTTTTTGGGTGTTATCATTGATGACAAACTGACATGGAAACAACACATAAATTCTGTAAGAATAAAAATAGCTAAATCGATTGCAGTACTGTACAAAGTCAGAGACCTATTGAATGATAAAGCTCTGTATTTGTTGTATAACACAATCATTGTTCCACACTTAATCTATTGTATTGATGTTTGGGGGAAAGCGTGTAAAACAATCACAAAGCCTATTTTTGTATTACAGAAAAGAGCTGTAAGAATTATCACTAGAAAACATTACCGTCATCCATCAAGTACATTATTTTATCAACTGAAGTTATTGAAGTTCCATGATTTGGTAGACTATAATATTTTATCAGTTATGTATAGGGCTCAAAATAATGCATTACCTTTAAATATCCAAATGCATTTTGTTAAAAGACAAAGTTGTTATAATCTTAAGGGGACAGAGATGTTTGTAAAACCACAATTCAGAACTAGTTTGAAGGGACGTTCTACCTCAATCCAGGGAATTAGATTATGGAATGGCTTGGAGAATGTAGTTAAAAATGCCAAGTCAATGTTTACATTTAAGAAAATGATCAAAACAAATGTGTTAAAAAAATATATGAAATAGCGTAATGTGTATTGTATTAGTTAGAAAATTAGAAAGAGTTAGTCATTTTGTACTGTTGGTTGAAGATTATTATTGTTTAATCTGATTGTTGGAAAAAAGGGGCAGATATAATAAGATTTATTCTTCTTTCTGCTACCTTTCATTTTTTTTACATTTTGTATGTATCATTAATGGGATTGTCTTGTATTGTTTCTTTTGTAAAAAAAAATGAACAAATTTAATAAACATAAACATAAACCAACAATGATAAGAGAAAATAAATGTGTACATTTGACCACTTGACTGTTCTATAAAACTGTTTTATAAAACAGTTTTCTGAATTAGTTCAACACTTCAATGGTCAAAAGCATTGCCTGTTCAAACATTGTGGGGTGAGGCAGTGTAGTGCTCTGGTTCACCTCTGGGGGTGCTGTGTCATTTACAATATATGAAGTAGGTGGTTGGTGCATGCCCATTGCTGTCTCTCTTTATATCACCGATAGACATGTTTGATGTATGTATGATTAGGCCCCCTGTGAGAGACTGATATGTTTTGTATTTGCCCTTCTGGGTGTGTGTGTGTGTGTGTGTGTGTGTGTGTGGGGGGGGGGCGCTGTGTGGTGTATGAGTAAGGTAATCTCTCTCACCCAGTAGGAGGAGCCAGAGAGTGGTTCCCTAGGTTTCCCCAGGCAGTGTTGCCAGGTGTACGATAATTGTCGTATTTGTACGATAATTTCGCCCTCTGTACGATGTACGATCAATAATCCCGAAAAAGGCCAAAAATACGATAATTTGACCGTTCCTTGAACGTGTAGTTGTGATCGGTTTCCATCAGCCTGTCGCAACTGTCTGTCGGAGTTTTTTTGTGAACCCTGAAGGCGTCTTGAAATTCCAGCCAATCGTGCTTTTCTAAATGTGACCTAAGAGTGACGTATATGCAGAACAACGACCATGATTGGCTGAATAGTCCGCTGCGCCCGCCCCATGCGTTAGAAAAAGCAGAGCCGTGTGACACCGGTCTGGAAGAAGTGATGAAAATGATAGAACGTTTATATAAAGTTGAACGTTAAATTATAATAAAGAAATATATTAAGAAAATATGACAGGAAAACTGGGACATTACTGATACAGGAAGACATTTACACAACATTCATAAAAAGGTAAGATATACAAGGAAAGGATACTTGTTATTTTGGTTTTGACGGATGTACGATAATTTCCCTCAAAATACGATAATTTTACGCCTCTAGTACGATAATCCTACATTTGTCACCTGGCAACACTGTCCTCAGGTGAAGAGAAGAAGAGATGTTCGTGTGTGATTTGATTCATTCTATGGTTTTGGCGCTCGAAGGATTAAAGTCAACTGCTTGCAAATCAGTTTGTTCTCCTTCTTCACACGCTACAGTGCCCGACAGGGGCAGACCGTTCTATTTACCGAGGGAATTTACAGCTGTTATAATCGTTGCTGTATATATTCCTCCAAACTCCAGCAGAAAAGTTAGAGGTGAGGCACTAAATGAACTATACAGTATGTGCACATCAGTGAGCAGCAAAGCAAACAGCCCACCCTGATGCATTTCTCCTCATAGCTGGTGATTTCAACCAAGCAGATTTAAAGAGTGTATTACCAAAAACGTACAGAAACATAAACTTTCCAACAAGAGGCAAAAATACACTGGACCAAGTCTACACCACCATGAAAAGTGCTTACAAGGCCCTCCCCCTCCCCAACATTGGTGCTTCTGACCATATCTGTGTTATGCTAAAGCCAGCTTACAGACCACTGGTGAAAGTCACAAAACCAGTTCGCAAGCAGATACGAGTGTGGCCAGAGGGGTCTTCAGAGGCACTCCAGGACTGTTTTGACACCACAGATTGGAGCATGTTCAAGGAAGCTGCTACCACAAACAACAACACATGTCTCCAGGAGTACTCAGACACTGTATGCTCATACATCACAAAATGCATTGATGATGTTACCAACATCAAGACCATCACTGTTTGGGCAAATCAGAAGCCATGGCTGACAGCAGAGGTTTACAGACTCCTGAGAGCCAGGAATGCTGCCTTCACAGCGGGAGATCAGGTGGGCCTGAGGACAGCCAGAAACAACCTGGCCCGGGGCATCAGAAAGGCCAAGAAGCAGTATTCCAGGAAAATAGCTCACCGCTTCAAGGACAGCAAGGATACACGCAGTCTGTGGCAGGGAATACAGACCATCACTAACTACAAACCATCCCCCCAGACCTGTGACAGCACAACCTCCACGCTGAATGAACTGAATGACTTCTTTGCTCGGTTTGAGGCATGTAACAGCACACCTGCACAAAAACTCCCCCCTCTCCTGATGGCCAGGTGCTGGCGCTGTCCTCAGACAGCGTGAGGCGATCATTCATCAAGATCAACGCACGGAAAGCTTCTGGTCCTGACAACATACCTGGTCGTGTGCTGAAGGACTGTGCAGGGGAACTCGCAGCGGTCTTCACAGACATCTTTAACATCTCGCTGAGTCAGGCCATCGTCCCCACCTGTTTCAAAGCCACAACCATCATACCTGTCCCAAAGAAGGCAACGCCCTCCTGCCTCAATGACTATCGTCCGGTAGCACTCACCCCCATCCTGATGAAGTGCTTCGAACGGCTAGTCATGAAAAACATCAAATCTGTCCTCCCTGCCTCCCTGGATCCCTTCCAATTTGCATATCGGTCTAATCGCTCAACCGACGATGCCATCTCCTCTGCCCTCCACACAGCTCTCACACATCTGGACACGAAAGACTCTTATGTTAGAATGCTGTTCATTGACTTCAGCTCGGCATTCAACACCATCATCCCCCAACAGCTCATCCTTAAACTGGACAGTCTGGGGCTGAACACCTCAATGTGTAACTGGCTGCTAGACTTCCTGACCGGGAGACCACAGGCAGTACGGGTCGGGAATAACACATCCAGCACCATCACATTGAATACAGGAGCCCCACAAGGATGTGTGCTGAGCCCCCTTCTATTCACCCTGCTAACACACGACTGCACACCATCGTACAGCTCCAACCACTTCATCAAGTTTGCGGACGACACAACAGTGGTGGGTCTCATCAGCAACAACGATGAGACGGACTACAGGGATGAGGTGAGCCGCCTGGCCTTGTGGTGCGGACACAACAATCTCACTCTCAACGTGGAGAAGACAAAAGAGATTGTTGTGGACTTCAGGAAGAGGGATGCCCAACATGCCCCTCTGACCATCAACAACACCACAGTGGAGAGAGTGGACAGCACCAAGTTCCTGGGAGTGCACGTCTCAGAGGACCTGTCCTGGAGCAGGAACACTGCATCACTGGCCAAGAAGGCTCACCAGCGCCTCTACTTTCTCCGCAAGCTGAATAGAGCTGGAGCTCCAACCCCCATCATGTGCACCTTCTACAGGGGCGCCATAGAAAGTGTCCTGACCAGCTGCATCACGGTGTGGTATGGTGCATGTACTGCATCCTGCCGAAAGAGCCTCCAGCGTATAGTGAGAGCAGCTGAGAAGATTGTCGGCACCTCCTTGCCCTCACTACAGGACTTACACAGCAACCGCCTCACTCGGAAAGCCCTCTGCATGGCAGGTGATCCCACACACCCACTACACAGCTGCTTCAGCCTGTTGCCATCGGGGAGGAGACTGAGGAGTCTCCAGGCTCGAACCAGCAGACTGAGAGACAGCTCTGTTCATCAGGCAGTCAGGATGCTTAACACTCTGCCAGCTCTGCCCTCCCTCCCACTTGTACTGCCTTAATCACAAAAAACTTTCACACATTACCACACAACACAAAGTTTTTAACACTGGACTCTGTGTCATCAATACGGGTCATTCACTCAACTCACGGTCATGTGCTCA
>JBBPBX010085024.1:0-15174 GCA_038048925.1 Garcialebias charrua
GTTAGCTGCTGTCGTTAGCATGTCGGGCGGCGTTGTGGGAGCGATCGCGGGGCGATCCGCGGCTGCTCCTCCGGGCCTGAGACGTCCACAGAGTTGACAGAGTGTTTCCAGCTAATTTATCCGTATGAGGCAACCCTGATCGGACACACGGTCCTCTAGAGCCAGCTGACAGGAGCCTTTATGGCGGAGCTCCATTGACCGCAATTGTAAAATGGCGATCGGAAACGACCGGAAGTTGCGTAAATATGATAAAATTGTAATAAAAACATAATATTAAAGGTTCAGTCTGCAGTTTCTGTAGAACATCAGCACTTAGAAAAAATTTCAACAAGCAAAGCATTCTGATCCCTCCCCCTCAGAGCCATATATGGCTCTGCCCCCTTGTGGTCTGTTGAAATTTGAATTCAAGCTCTGTTTTTATTGGCTGATTCAAATTCAAGCTCGGTTTTTATTGGCTGGTTACAAACTTTGTTTTTATTGGCTGGAAAATGGCGGGTCACTTTTTCTTTTTAGAAATGCTTATTTACCACCTGGAGAAGCAAGGGGACAATATTTTTTTTTAGTTTTTTCAGAGATTACCTCTCTAACATCAATCTAGTGACAGAGTGAAGAAATATGTTAAAATATATATTGTTTGAAAAGTTACAGACTACATTACAATCTTACATACCCCAGCTTTAATAATTATACTTTATTTATAAAGCCATTTAAAACAATCACAGTTGCAGCAAAGTGCTGTACACATGAAATTAATAAAATTTAAACACAAAAAAATATATATATTATTTTTTTTAATCATATTTTTATTAAATATGATAAAATCGTAAGTCTGAGTTGCCGTAGGTCGCGGGTGTCGTACCTCGAGGGTTTCCTGTAAAGTGAAAGTAGCTCCCTTTATGTGAATGGAGCCTGCTGGGAAGGAGGGAGACAATTCAACTGACTCCTTAACTGTGTTAGGATAGGCTAAGTGCTTGGTGACTGTACAGTACTGTATTGTACATTTATCTACAGTATTTATTTAAAAAAATAATAAAAAAATAAATATATACTGTACAGTATACAGTATTTTTAATAAATAGATAAATGTACAGTACTGTACAGTCACCAAGCACTTAGCCTACCCTAACACAGTTTTTAAAGAAGAAGGAGTGAGTTGAATTGTCTCCCTCCTCCCTGCAGGCTCCATTCCCATAAAGGGAGACAATTCTCTCGTTTAAATGCTGCTGTTAGCGGTGTTTGCAACA
Source organism: Garcialebias charrua (assembly GCA_038048925.1). Taxonomy (NCBI): domain Eukaryota; kingdom Metazoa; phylum Chordata; class Actinopteri; order Cyprinodontiformes; family Rivulidae; genus Garcialebias; species Garcialebias charrua. Next base: position 1,245 of record JBBPBX010085024.1, read on the forward strand.
AGCTGCTTTTCTTGCTTTTAGAAGAGACGTTCACATTGGGATGACGTTGTTTCAAGTCCGTTACCAAGTTAGACGTGTTGAAAAAAAAAACGTGTTGCAGCTGCAGATCTGAGCGCTCCTCTGCACGTCCGCACCAATCTCCGTGAAACAACGTCCTGAAACAACAGCTTTGGACTTGCGTTCGTCTTTTAACAAGGAAGCCATAATTTTCCCAAACAGGACACCGCAGCGAGAAGCTAATGCTATGCGTGCTGCAGATAATAGCGCAGTGCGGAAACACGCCTAGGAATTTTAGTTCCGCGGCGCAATAAGAAAATTCAAAACTAGGTCACACGAGCCCCCCCAGGCATCGCACTGCGCCCCACTATTTGAGAAACGCTGCCATAGATAATCTTTGGGATGTGTTGGAGAAGGCTTTGCGCAGTGTCAGAATCTGCCATCATCAATGCAAGATCTTGGTGAAAAATTAATGCAACACTGGATGCAAATAGATCTTGTGACATTGCAGAAGCTTATCGAAACAATGCCACAGTGAATGCATGCTGTAATCAAAGCTAAAGGCGGTCCAACAAAATATTAGTGTGTGACCCTTTTTTTTTGTTGTTGTTTGGTGACTTTTTTTTTGTTTGTCTAGGCAGTGTATATTATTCACAACAAGATGATTAGGCAACACTGGACAACTCTTTGCCTTGGGACATACTGCACTAAAGTCCTACTGTGATTTACACGGTGTGGGCGGTCAGAGCCAGGCTGTCAATGACTGTTGACCTACAATGTGCACTTGCCAGAAACAAACTGTGTAGGACAGCTAATAGGTCTGAACTCTTTATTGACACCTATGAGCTGTCTTACCGGCTCCTGCAAGCAGATATCTATTTTGTTTGATGTGGAGGCTTAATTGTATTGTTTTTTTTTTATTCAACCAGTAAACATGGAATAACTGTACAACATACCGGTACAAAAGTAAAATGAACATTGCTGATGTTTTTGCATGTTGCATGCTTAAAGCTGCTTGAAACTTAACTTGAATATGTGTTAAACAATACACAATCACCTGGGAATATTTTAAAATTGTTCAAGTTTTCAAATTCTTTCTATCTTGGATACAGTTTGGTGGTCATTTTTTTGATTAACTTCAGCCTTCCACAAATTAATCCTTAAGCCCTCAGTATACTCCCGCGTACGTCCATACGCAGAGGTACCGTACAAGCATGCCCCGCAGGGCATGTACCTGTACTCGCAAAGCTCAATTCAGTGTTCCCCATATCTAACTTGCCATGGCGGGGTGCTCATTTCATTAATGATTTTTGTTGACGTGGGGGACCGAGACATGTCTGAGCGCAGCTTTTACTAACAGTTTTTGAGCAGGGGGGGAGAGTGTTCAGCATGAAGGAAGAGACAATGTGAGTTCTGCCTTTAACTTTTCAGCTACAGAGTCTGTATTTTGCACTGCTAGCTTAGTGCTATCTCAGTGCCAGTGGGGGGGATTCGGTTTGGTAGGCGGGGTACTCAGCTCTGTTGACGGGGTGGGGCACCCAGCTTGTATAATGGTAGGGGAAACACTGCAATTATTATGCAATTATTATGACCGCATACGCAAACGTGGTGTCGCACAATAAACTGCCCGGCGCCGGACTGTTTTGTATGTGACACCAATGTATTAAATTCCCCTTCTTCATCCCTGATCTGGCCTTTTCTTTTGTTTTGTTTTTTGTCAAAAGGCAAGTGATCTCTTCCTCCTCCGTTGACACCATGACTGAAATGATGAGAAATGAACACATTTGTCACGAGCGAATTAAACTCGGGTCCAACATGGCTGCAAGAGGTTCTGGAGATTTTCTGGTGTGCTGGTCTGATGTGTGGGCTACAGCCAGCGCTCCCTGTTTTTTTTCTTGCTTTTAGAACTTTTTATTAACAACATATAAATACAGAACCCTAGCGCTTGTTTAATTTTTTCGCCGACCCGTCAATCAATTCAGTAGGCGTGTCAGCAAATGACCAATCGGCGACCTCAGTTTGTCCCGTAGTTAAACACTCCTCATCTGTGGAGCTGCGCTGCATCTGCTCAAGGTGGATACTCGAGTATGATGTCTGAACCCTCTGCTTACAGTATGCGCGTACGTACGCGTGAACGGACGTACGTGGGAGTATACTGGGGGCTTTACTTTCTTAGAAGGCAACTAATCATCACAGCTGGGCACCGCTAATTAAAAAATTAGTTCCACAATTTCTAAAACGCTTATTAATTTTTTTAGGTCCACAATTTCAAAAGCACAAATGTCTTATGAAAATTAGGGGAAGCTAATCCAATCCGCTATTTATATATTTTCTATATTATATATATATATTTTTTTATATATAGCCGGCAGCGTTATCAATATTTGCACTACACTGCCAAATGTAACAAAAATGATCCTAAAAGGATGAAATTACAAAAATCAAAGGATTTATTTAATACTTTACGTACATATATTCTATTCGGCCACGAAATTAACAAAAAATAGAATGATCTTTTAATCCCTAAAACCACGTTTAAATCTCAAATACACGGGTGTGTCGCCACGGCATTTATACATGAAAGTAACCCAAATACATAAAACTAACGACTCGCCGTCGAATGGTCGACACAAAACGCACAATAAAATCCTCCGGCCACGTTAATTTGGCTTGAAACAGCTGGGTTTTCTAAGGATTTCCATTAGTAACCCACAACCAACCGGCAGACACAGTTAGCGTCTATAGGTACTCAACAGATTTAATGAAAAGTAATTAAAATACATGAAAATAACGACTCACCGTCGCGTGGTGTACACAGAACACAAAATAGAATCCTCCGGCCGCGTTAATTTGGCTTGAAACAGCTGGGTTTTCTAAGGATTTCCATTAGTAACCCACAACCAACCGGCAGACACAGTTAGCGTCTATAGGTACTCAACAGATTTAATGAAAAGTAATTAAAATACATAAAAATAACGACTCACCGTCGCGTGGTGTACACAGAACACAAAATAGAATCCTCCGGCCGCGTTAATTTGGCTTGAAACAGCGGCGTTTTCTAAGGATTTGTCCAAGTACCCAGCACAAACAGCTAGCCACGGAATTAGCCCCTGAGTTCACCTCTAACCCGGAAGCTGTCGAGATGGAATAGTCCATTTTTAGTAGGGGGATAATGAAATCAACCGTTTTTTAAATTGCTTATTTAATGATTGTTTTCATCGTAACTATAATTATTTTTATGTTAAATGTAGATTAACAAGCAGGATCAATGTTAGGAATTAGGTGACTGGCCGGGGCGCGGCGGGGCCGGGGCCTCATGCTGATGGGATCCCCAGGCATTTACCTACATGGTAGATCCCCCCCTCTGCTCCCTCCCCCCTCCAACCCTCCCTCCCCCCTCCAACCCTTCCTCCTCTCTGCTGTTTACGGTGGGGAAAAAGGTAAAACAAGCAGCATAGAGCTTGTAAATAAGTTTATTGGTTTTTACTGATAGATAATTAGTTATTAGCGGTACTGCATTTTAAATAAAAATAGCACAAATCCGCTTATGAATTATAAAAGTTAGTCAATTCACAAAAACGCTGACAAAAAGTTTAGGTCCACTGTAAGCGGAATAGCGCTTTAGCGCTCCCTAGCGTTCATTCGCCCACCTTTGCTAATCATCATACCCAAAATTATGCTTTAGTTTTTAGTTATTGTGTGAATATACTGATGAAGTTGTTGAGGCACATTAGGCTCATTGCAGTCTGTCTCTTATAGTGCAGGTGTTGCTATGGAAAAATATACCACTACACATCTGGAATGGCAGAAGTCGTAGAGAAATTCACAATAATGACATAGCATGTATGCATGGAGGTGTGTGTGTGCATGCACGCGTGTGTGTACTTGTTACGACCGTAAAATAAAACAGTCAAAAACATTTTCATGGACACTGAACACAGAAGTTTTAAAAGAAATTTTATTAACTAAAACTAAGGGTGACCAAGCTGGTGAGGTCCCTTCTGGCTTCTCCCACCAGGCCTGGAGCGTCTTCTCCTGGAACAGCGCCCTAAAAAAAACTAAAGAAAATTAAAGTACAAAGAAAAGGTGGAAAGGTGAGTCTGGCCAAACTTAGGAAAACGCCACCCAGGCAAACCCAACCCGGTAGGGCCGTAGTGTTCTCCCCCAGGCGACGATCTATCTAATTTATAAGGCCCTCACTTAACCAAAAGGAAAAATACGAAATAAATACGAAAACTAGGCTACCAAACCTCACCCATCAAAAGTACAAATAAATAGCCAAAAAGAGAAAAAAGCATTTAACAGTCCCTCACAGTGGACCACAGCAGTCCTCCTTCAGAACAGCTGAACAGACACTGGCCTCAGTGTCACTCAATTAAGCCTTTTAGGCTCAAACACAACCACACTCCTCCTAAGTCCAAAACTAAATCACTATTAGCACTTAAGGTGCTTTAACCTACACCAAACTCTGCTTTAGGCAGCCAGAGTCACTTTTAGAGCTCAAAGCAGCTCAACTATACTCCCCCTGGAGCACACACACTAACTATCAGAGAGGGTGGAGATCTCCCTGTGTTAGTTTTATCACACAACTCAAAACTGTGTGTCAACACTCGGTTTAATTACCTTTAAAGTGTCTTCAACCAGGACTTGGTTCACAAGTCCAGCATCCACACTTGATCAGCAAGCCAGATCCTGCTCCATCAAGTCTCCACACTGCTCAAGGCACTGCCTGTGAAATATAAAGGCAGGAGCTGCAGGTGAACACCTGTGCTGCTCAATTAAGCTTGATTAGGACTTGGCTGAGTAAAAAAAAAGGTGAGTTCTTCCTGAACCAGCAGGCTGCAACAAACTGCAGCAGGTTACAGAGGAAGAAAAAAAAAACATACAGGAGGGATGCAGTCAGCTTAGACTGTTGTTTTTAAACACATTAAAAACTCTGGGGTACATAACAGTACTTGTGCTTTTGCAACAAACCAGTCTGCATACAGTATAGGGCTGAACGATTTTGGAAAATAATCTAATTGCGATTTTTTTCCTATAAATTGCGATTGCGATTTAAAATGCGATTATTTTTACTGGTTCTGTATTAATTCATATCACTAACGACACAACTGTTTTTTTTTTAAATCAGATAATTAATGCGCTTTTTCACGCAGAACGTTAGCTTGCTGAGCTAGCTGCTAACAGGGCACCGTCAAAACAGACCCAACATGACCAGCTCGCGCTTTGTTTATCTCCCGCAGTCTCTGTGTCTCAGCGTCTAAGCTCAGATACACATTTAAATGAGCTAACTTACCTGAATTTATAACTTTTATGACTTCTGTCGAGCCTGAAGCAACAGTGTTGGAGCGCACGGTGTCCCCCATCCCTCCTGCTCTGTTTTGCTCGCTCAGCTGAGCTCCTGCTGCTCGGCGCGGCTGACTACCAAGTCACGTGACCAGCTCGCGCTCTGTTTACACGTTTAAATGAGCTAACTTACCTGAATTTATAACTTTTATGACTTCTGTCAAGCCTGAAGCAACTATGTTGGAGCGCACGGTGTCCCCCATCCCTCCTGCTCTGTTTTGCTCCGCTCAGAGCTGCGCGCGGCCAGACCGGCTCACTACCAAGTCACGTGACCAGTCAAATCGCAGCCCGTGCGATTAGTGAATTGCGTTTTAACATCGCGAGATAATCGCAAATGCGATTAATCGTGCAGCCTTAATACAGTATGTGTACCGGTTGCATTTTCACAATTACTACAGGTAATTTGCTTCAAAGTTCCTTTACAAAATTACACTCAGAACATCCTCCACCCGGTTTAAAGGTTCAGTATGTAATTTCTGGAACACGTTGGAACTTAGGAAAATTTTGAACAGAGACACGTTTCTGGTCCCTCCCCCTCAGAGCCATATATGGCTCTGTTACCCCTTGCTCTGCTGAAATTCAAATTCAAGCTCTGTTTTTATTGGCTGGTTACAAACTCTGTTTTTATTGGCTGGTTAACGGCGGGTCACTGTGGCTTTTTAGAAATGCTTTTAGAGAAGCAAGGGGACAATAGTTTTTTTCAGAGATTACTGGTCTAAAATCAGTATGTCAGGAGGTAGTGACAGAGTGAAGAAATATGTTAAAAATATATTGTTAGAATACAGTAGTTACATACAGCTCCTTTTAAGATGAGGAAAACAGTGACCTGATTCATTACCTCAGGGGAATTGTAAACTACAATTCTTATGCCTAGTGGAATATCTGATGTTTTTGTACAAGAGGGTTGATTAAATGGGAACCAGAAGAGGCCAAATAATTAAATTGACATCCTAATCCTTTAGAAGGCAAAGAATGCCAGGAATTTTTTTCTCAAAACTGTAACAGAGACCCTTCTCATACCTCTCGTTTTCTCATTCTTGTACTCTTAGAGTACATTTGCTCCACGAGGACATGTTTTAGACAACCAGATATTGCACAGGAGAGCCCAATTCTTTTTTTTCTTTACCTTTACTCATGTCTCTTAAAAAAAGAAATGTGGAAAAAATGTGTCATCCTTAAGGTACAGGTAAATCGACAAGGGTGTTTGTGTAAATGTTGCTTGGATGGTCAGTTTATTGGCAAGACTTCTCCTGGAAGGTTTCACTATTATATATATATTAGGGGTGTAACGGTACGCTAAAATCACATTTCAGTTCGGTTCAACTACAAGGAGGGCTCGGTTCGGTTTATTTTCGGTACAAAAAAAAAAGACAAAATAAAGACTTACAAAATGTTTATTTTGAAAATATGCCAAAAATATGTTTGTATTATATTGTAGTAATAAATAAAAGTGACCCATTTGGATGATATTTTAAATAAACAGCACTCTACAATAAATAAACTATATGAACAATAATACATGTACAAATAATAATAATAATAATGTCTATTCCTGTCATCTGCGTATGTTCCCATACACAGACGAAATTCGTCTCTGCATTTAACCCAACCACCTACCAGGTGGTGCAGTGAGCACCCCGAAAGCGACCAGGGAGCTGGAGAAATAGGTGTGCACTCATAGACACCCCAAGCTGGGTAGTGGCCGGGGCGCGAACCCGCGACCTTCGGATCCGTAGTCAAAAGCCCTGCCACTAGACCATCTTGGCTCATCTTAATAAATACAATAACAGTCAGAACCAGAACAATAAGCAGCAACAGACTGTTTACAATCTAACTAATCAAGTTTTTGTCCAGTAGCAGCAGTGTGGCTGTATTTGTCCTCATTACTGTACTCACAACTTCTTATTGGTGGGACAGGTCTGGAAAAGTTCAGAGTTCAGTTCAGTCATCACACACTTCTTAGCTGCAGGTTGATTTCCCTGAAGTGGATAAGAGAGCAGCTACCTCTGTCACAGACTGGAAATAAAAAACAAAAGAGGTTAAAAAAAAACAAGTTAATGATTATGATAAAAAAAATAAAAAAAAGATTATTTAGATAATAATAAAAGAACAATATGGTACCTCTTGAACGGTTGAATCGCTCACTCTTCATCATCATGGCAGGGCTTTAATCTGGTCCAGGGCTTGTTTTGGATATATGTTTGCATTTATACTTCTGCTATTAATTTGATATATTGATGTCATTAAACTGCTCTTCATTATAAGATTTGCTATCTTTTATTACAGGAAAAAAAATTGCATCAATCACATTTTCAACATTATATATTTTAGGTTCTGAGTCTTCGTATGTTGTCATGTTCTAATGTATTTTTTCATTTCACTGTATATTTTGTCCATTTTGAATTTTGAGTGTGAGTTGTTTCATTGATTTGTAATTTTTCATCTCCTGAGTTCATCCAGATCTAGGCATGTAACGAGATCTCGTTGTACGAGATCTCGCGATATTAAGCTCCCGCGATATCTCTCGTTGAGAGGTAACGTTGTCTCGCGAGATGCTAATGCTAGCGCTAGCAGAGCCCCTAGCAAGTCAGCGTCACGGACAGCATGGCTTCGCCGGATGAAGTTGCTATAGAAGACGCCCCAACTACTGATGGAGGGTGCCGCAGACGCCTCTACATTGATGGAGGGTCCCGACGCTGCCCCGAATGTAAAGACACGCGTGTAAACACCGGTGTGACCGGTGTTGCCAGATAGAGTCCCACCCACCCAAAGCACTCTTTACCCGCAAAAGTCAGAAGGAAAATCGCGGTGAACCGCCCAATCTGGCAACACTGGTGAGTGACGGCTGCAGATTCAGCGCTGATGCGGATATTTATGTTCAATTTTTGGAAAGTCCTGCGTGAATATCTATTTTTTTTAACAAAGTTGAACGTTCTAAGGTCTAAGGAGATTCAATCAGTAAAATGAAGACATCAGTTGGGTTTGTAATACATGTTAAAACAGAATAAAAGCCTTTTTGCGGCATAAAACCGATCTTTGAAGTTTTCTTGAACTAATGTTAAAATCTCGTCTCGTTCTCGCGAGATCTGTGATTTGTCTCGTCTCGTCTCGTGAGTTTTGTGTATCGTTACACCCCTATCCAGATCCTTCAGCTCTTTTATCATTTTAGGCTGAGACCCTTCCTGTGTTTTGATAAAGATGTATCCATTTCTTGTCCATGTCCATTTTATTTATTTATTTGTTTTGTTTTATTTTGTTTTGTTTCTGTTTGTTGACAACATTAGTTAGTTTTTTCATAAAGAGCTGAACTTTTTGAAGTGTCGACGTGATGAATGTCTCATAGCGACGCTCAGTATCTTTAAAGCCTGCGCATATAACAACGTTCAGACAGATACAGAGATTTAAAAACTCATACAGCTTGTGTTATTGCTCTGGACCGCTCTGATTACCTGATGAAGTAGTTTTAATGCAGCTCTTCGTTCATGTTCGGATGACATAGTTTCCAGCGCGTTCACGTGACGTGTTGCTGCTGCACAGAGAGCTGCGTCACGCAGCTGCTGCAGAGTCTTCATCCACACAAGCTGCGTGTGCGCTCGTCTTTTAACAAGAAAGCTATAACGTTCACAAACAGGAGACCGCACGAGATGCTAACGGCTAAATGCTGCGCGTGCCACGCGATAATAGCTCCGTGTTGAAACGCGCCCAGGGAATTTTGTTCCGCCGTGCATATATTCCCCTGTTAAGAACGTTTAATGAGTGAAAAAATTACCGAAACGGTACGCAGGTGAACCGAACCGAACGTGGTGTACCGAAACTGTTCGGTACACACATTACAACTGTTACATGCCTAATATATACATATACTGTATACAGTATATATATATATATATATATATATATATTAGGGGTGTAACGGTACGCTAAAATCACATTTCGGTTCGGTTCAATTACAAGGAGGGTTCGGTTCGGTTAATTTTCGGTACAAAAAAAAAATAAATAAAGACTTACAAAATGTTTATTTTGAAAATATGCCAAAAATACGTTTGTATTGTATTGTAGTAATAAATAAAAGTGACCCATTTGGATGATATTTTAGATAAACAGCACTGTACAATAAATAAACTATATGAACTAGGGGTGTAACGGTAAGCTAAAATCACATTTCGGTTCGGTTCAACTACAAGGAGAGCTCAGTTCGGTTTATTTTCGGTTTATTTTCGGTACAAATTTATTTATTTTTTTTACAAAATAAAGACTTACAAAATGTTTATTTTGAAAATATGCCAAAAATATGTTTGTATTGTATTGTAGTAATAAATAAAAGTGACCCATTTGGATGATATTTTAAATAAACAGCACTCTACAATAAATAAACTATATGAACAATAATAAAAATCTTAATAAATGCAATAACAGTCAGAACCAGAACAATAAGCAGCAACAGACTGTTTACAATCTAACTAATCAAGTTTTTGTTCAGTAGCAGCAATGTGGCTGTATGGTGGGACAGGTGGGACTGTGGGAACAGTTCAGAGTTCAGTTCAGTCATCACTTAGCTGCAGGTGGATTTACCTCTGTCACAGACTGGAAATAAAAAACAAAAGAGATTTAAAAAAAAAAACAAGTTAATAAGATTATGATTTAAAAAAAAAAGATTATTTAGATAATAATAAAACAATACCTCTTGAACAATTGAATCTCTCACTCTTCATCATCATGGCAGGGCTTTAATCTGGTCCAGGGCTTGTTGTTGACAACATCAGTTAGTTTTTTCATAAAGAGCTGAACTTTTTGAAGTGTTGACGTGATGAATGTCTCATAGCGACGCTCAGCAACTTTAAAGCCTGCGCATATAACAACGTTCAGACTTAGATTCGAGATTTAAAAACTCATACAGCTTGTGTTATTGCTCTGGACCGCTCTGATTACCTGATGAAGTAGTTTTAATACAGCTGCTGTTCACGTTCGGATGAAGTAGTTTTAATACAGCTCTTCGTTCACGTTCGGATGACAGTTTCCAGCGCGTTCACGTTTTAGACGTGTTGCTGCAGAGAGCTACGTCACGTAGCTGCTGCAGAGTCTTCATGAAGCAAAGTCCACACAAGCTGCGTGTGCGCTCGTCTTTTAACATTTTAACAACTTTATAACGTTCACAAACAGGAGACCGCACGAGATGCTAACGGCTAAATGCTACGCGTGCTACGCGAAAATAGCTCCGTGCTGAAACGCGCCCAGGAAATTTTGTTCCGCGGTGCATGTATTCCCCTGTTAAGAACGTTTAATGAGTGAAAAAATAGCCGAAACGGTACGTAGTTGGACCGAACCGAACGTGGTGTACCGAAACGGTTCGGTACACCCATTACAACCGTTACATGCCTAATATGAACAATAATAAAAATCTTATTAAATACTAGCGCTGAACGATTTTGGAAAATAATCTAATTGCGATTTTTTTTCTATAAATTGCGATTTAAAATGCGATTATTTTTACTGGTTCTGTATTAATTCATATCACTAACGACAACTGTTTTTTTTTTTAATTAGATAATTAATGCGCTTTTTCACGCAGAGCGTTAGCTTGTTGAGCTAGCTGCTAACCGGGCACCGTCAAAACAGACCCGGTCACATGACCAGCTCGCGCTCTGTTTATCTCCCGCGGTCTCTGTGTTTCAGCCTCTAAGATCAGATACACGTTTACATGGGCTAACTTACCTGAATTTATAACTTTTATGACTTCTGTCGAGCCTGAAGCAACTGTGTTGGAGCGCACGGTCTCCTCCTCCCTGCTCTGCTCTGCTTTGCTCCGCTCAGAGCTGCGCGCGGCAAGAGCGGCTCACTCCCAAGTCACGTGACCAGTCAAATTGCAGCCCGTGCGATTAGTGAATCGCGTTTTAACATATTGCGAGATAATCGCAAATGCGATTAATCGTGCAGCCTTATTAAATACAATAACAGTCAGAACCAGAACAATAAGCAGCAACAGACCGTTTACAATCTAACTACCGTATTTTCTGGTGTATAGGTCGCACCGGTGTATAGGTCGCACCATCCAATTATCACCAATAGACTGGAAAAATCCTAGATAGGTCGCACTGGTGTATAGGTCGCACCTACGTTTAGCTCTGCTGCAAATGTCTGCCACAGGAGCGCACAGCAAGGCTTTTAAGAAGATTAACACTTAAAAACAATTATTTGTTTGATAAAAATTATAGCAAATATGTGTCTGAGCTGAACTTTTCCTTAATAAATGAACATAATTGTGAAATGAGCTGGATTTAGAAATTTGTTTCACCGAAAGTGATAACAAGCCATATACAGGTCGCACTGGTGTATAGGTCGCAGGCCTTGAAAAAACCATAAAAAGGTGCGACCTATACACCGGAAAATACGGTAATCAAGTTTTTGTCCAGTAGCAGTAGTGTGGCAGTATTAGTGCTGGGCGATATGGAAAAAAATCATATATCACGATATGGACTTTTTTATATCACGATAACGATATATATCACGATATATACAACACGATGTACAGGAAAAATTTGGACCAAAGTTTTTTTTTTTTTTTGTCAAAAAGAAAATAACACAAACAGTATAATCAATCAATCAATCAATCAAACTTTATTTCAGACACAAAAAAGGTCCATAAAAATACATAAAAAATCCATAAAAAACAATTAAAATAAAGTAATAAAAGACAGATAATTCACTAAGTTACAAATAAATGATGGCGCCAATGATTCCACAATCTTGAGCAAAATCTCACTGCACTAAAAGTAGGATTTACTAGATTTGCAATTATATTATTGCATGACACAGACAATCTACACATGCATTTATACATAAGATTCCTGAGCACAGCAGCACATGTGGGAACAGCATTATGTACAAACATATGGCTAGCACTGCTCCATCTGGGCACTTTGAGGAGCAGCCTCATGCCATCATTATATGCCACATAAAGTTTATGCAGGCTACTTTTTTTGTATCTTCGCCACAGATGAGCAGTGTACAGCGAGGTACAAAAAGCCTTAAAAAGAGCTATTTTCACAGAGGATGAACACATACCAAACTTTCTGATCAGAGTATTAGCTTGTGCATATATCATACGATACTGCCTACAGATGTCACGATCATCAGAGAGGTCATCAGATATGCAATGTCCCAAATATTTGATTTCACTGCATATATTGAGGACAGCACCAGATAGAGAGAAGTCAGGGGTTATCAGATGTTTATCGGCCCTACTTCTAGCAATCATAACTTTGCTTTTCTTAGCGTTATACTTGATGTCAAAGTCATAACCATATTGGGAACAGATCCTTAGTAATTGTTGAAAGCCAGCACTATATGGGCTCAAGACTACCAAATCATCTGCATACATTAAGTGATTAATTATGCGATCACCAACTATACAGCCTGTTTTACAACAATTCAAGCGCTTTGATAGTTCATCCATGTAGATGTTAAAAAGGTAAGGGGACAGTATACTTCCCTGCCTTACTCCATTACCAACATGAAATGAATCAGACATTATGTTACCCCATTTGACATACATACCATACCATACCATACCATTTTATTTATAAAGCACTTTAAACAGGAACAAGTCCACACAAAGTGCTGGACAAACAAACACGCAACAGGCAACACAGACAATGAAGTACAACACGAAAAACATAAAAACATTGCAGATCATAAATAAAACGATCCAATACAAATCAGCTGGCATTGAAAGCGATGGAGTAGTAGTGAGTTTTTAACCGGGATTTGAAAACCGAGAGGGAGGGGGCCTGTTTGATGAGCAGCGGTAACTCGTTCCAGAGTCTTGGGCCTGCTACAGAGAACGCCCTGTCACCCCTGCGCTTAAGGCGAGTTTCTGGAACTATTAAGAGTACCTGATCCTCTGACCTCAAAGCACGTGGAGGGACATATGGGTGTATCAGATCCGAGAGATAGGCGGGGGCGAGACTGTTCAGCGATTTGTAGACATACATGAGAATTTTGAATTGGATTCGAAGATGAACCGGTAGCCAGTGAAGGGAGGCCAAGACTGGTGTAATGTGCTCTCTTTTGCGTGTGCTGGTTAAAAATCGGGCAGCTGCGTTCTGAACCAGTTGTAATCGTGCAATGGTGGCTTGACTGACGCCAAGCAGAAGGGAATTGCAGTAATCCAGCCTAGATGTAATGAATGCGTGAATCACTGTCTCCAGGTTGTTTTTTGATAATATGGGCTTCAGCTTAGACAGACGCCTCAGCTGGAAAAAACAGGATTTGACGATCATGTTTACATGACTGTTGAGTTTCATGGAAGGATCCATTATCACTCCCAGATTTGTGACTTTTTGTTTTTCGGACAGGGGTAGAGCAGACAGGTCAATGCAGTGGTTTGAGGTTGTGTCATTGGGAAGGAACAATATGGCTTCCGACTTCTTATCGTTGAAGCTTAAGAAATTTAAAGCCATCCAGTCCCTGATGTCAGCCAGGCAGTCGAGCAGAGGTTGAATAGAGCCTGTACCATTTTGTCTTAGGGGGAAGTAAATTTGACAGTCATCAGCGTAGAAGTGGAAGGGTATATTGTGTTTCCGGAAAA
>JBBPBX010085025.1:0-15174 GCA_038048925.1 Garcialebias charrua
CCATTACACAATAAAACTGAAATACTTATTGCAGGGGGGCCCAATTGGATTTTTTTTTCATGGGGCCCAATATTCCTGGCGGCCCCCCTGGGCCACAGCCCGAACAAACGGCTGGGGGTGCGGAGGAGTCCCGCGTCAACTGTAGCGCCACTGCTCGGATCATTTCTGTCAGCTCCGAGACCCAAGCAGGTTTCTCCTGGTTCAGCTCTGCCCCCTCCGCAGATCTGCATGCCGGTGGTTGTCCTCTCAGGTCGTTTCCCGCTGCTACTCCCAGCAAACACTCTCTCTCCACTGCTAAGTCCAATGCGTCTTGCAGGGATCGGGGGTGCATCAGCTGAACCTGCACACGCAGCTCCGGTGGTGCCAGGGCTCTGATGAACTGATCTTTTGCTAGTTCATTCTGAACCCCTGACTGCATGTGTGAATAGGCTCTGCGTGTGAGGCTCTCAATGTCATTAGCCAAAACACGCAGGGGTTCACCCGGCAACCTGCTCCTATTGCTGAGTTTATTTTTAAAAATGTCTGGTTGCACACATTGTCCAAACCGCCTCTTTAAAGCTCCAACTAGGGCAACATAGTCTTTTCTGTCCTCTGAGCCTAGCAGCAACAGGCAGTCCAGTGCATCATCTTGTAGGCAGAGAGCCAGCTGCAGGGCTTCATGCTCCGCTGTCCACCTCCCTGCATGAGCCAGCAGCTCAAACTGTGCATGGAAGGCCTCCCAGCTGGACCTACCAGAGTACTTGGGCATCTTCAACGGGACGGTGACGTTTTGGACGACGCTGTCGTAACTGTCATGGCTGCCGCCATGTGAGTCTTTTGGCGCTCTTGGAGAAAATGGCGTCGACGGACCCGCCCCCCCGCCGGTACTCAGTCCTGCTTCGGCAGCCATGCTCGCTGCAGAGCTGTGCGGAGCAGCCGTCGCCTGAGTTATTTTAGCGAACTCCTCTCTCCGGGCCTCCTCGTCCTTTAGTCCCTCCGCTTTAAACTTCACTCGGGAGAAGTATTATGTATTACAGTATTATGTTCATTAAATGTTTAATGTTTTAGTTTTGGTTTTAGAGTTGGTGTAAATTTTCATACTCTTATACCACTATGCAAAAACTCAGGACAGTGTTAGTTTTACTATTTTATGCTTATGTCTATTATTATATGTTTCAGTGTTTCAATGTTTAGATGTTTACTGTTGCACCGAGGGACTGAGAGAAACGCAATTTCGGTCCTGTGTATGTCCTGTACAGTACATATTGCAGATCTGACAATAAAGTTGACTTTGACTTTGACTTTGACTTGAGAACGCTCCGTCCATGACGCTGATGTCGCGGGTGGAGGCAACGAGCTAGTAGAACTCACTCGGCTCGATAGCGTTGGTTTACTTCTGACACCAATGTAATAATGCCAACACTGCAGACGGAGTCCAGCCAAACGGGGTTTATTTAGAAACAGGGACGAGCTGCTATTACCGAGGCAGTAGCTCACGCCTCAAAAGAAAACGCGGTACACATGCGAGCGAACACACTGCTAACTGCCTGCTAACAACAACACGCTCTCGGACTCTTCTTCTTCGTCTCTCTTTTCCCGGTCCCTCCTCCCTGCTCCTACCCCCACGACCAGTCCAACACATGAGGGCGGGGGTCAACAGAATCACAGTACAACTCAACAAATACACAGAAACACTTGGACCCAAAGCAGAACCAACACAGGGTCGTTACACTATAAACATAACTTTAATGCCCAAATGCTGTAAGTAAGCCTCAGGTCTGTGAATATTGAGAACGATATAATCACCCAAGCACAGGGTTCACTCAGAAATCAAAGTCTGAACGTACTGCTTAGCGTCCTCAGATGAAGTAAACTCTTTTACCACTCCTTTGTAAGTAATGCGCAGCTGCGCTGCATAAAAAAGTCTGTACCTGATCCCTTCGATGCCACGAAGTAGCCGCTTTACCTCATTGAAGGCCGCTCGAGCCCGAGCTATCTTAGCAGTGTGATCCTGAAAGATCGATACAGTCCCGGCTCCGACTTTAATCCGCTGGCGCTCCCTCGCACGACGTAGAATGTCCACACAGTCACTGTAGTAGTGAAGCCTGCACACAATTGCTCGAGGTCGTTCGCCTGGTTTGGGTTTGGGTTGAAGAGAACGATGAGCCCTGTCCACCCGCGGTTCCTTTTCCAGCCCGAGCGCTTCCTTCAGTAACATGGCCACAGCAGTAGGCGAGCTGGAGTCAGCACCCTCCTCCACGCCGATAATCCTGATATTGTTGCGGCGCGATCTTGATTCTAAGTCCTCACATTTGTCTTCCAACATGGTGACTTTAGTCGTAAGCTACTTCAGGGTAGTTTTCATGCCGGTAACGTCGTTGATGCAGCCCGTGAGCGCCTCCTCCATATCCCCCACCGTAGCCGTTAGCTTACCCAACTTAGCATCAGTAGCAACGGTGTCCCTTGCTAGCTACGTCTTCACGGCTTTTAGCTCAGCTTTGATGGATGACAAAGCAGAACCTCTTGAAGTTCCTTCTTAATAATGCCGGCGATATCCTCCCTCAAAGAAGACAGTAGTTCGAGCTTTAGGGTGTCAGCGTCCGGGTTAGCCTGAGTCGGGGCCGCTATGCCAGGGGAAGAGGCCAAGGCCTGTGAGCATGGCTTTAGCTGCGTCTGAATAGTATGATATTTTCCCCTTCCTGACATTGCAACGAGGTGTAAGAATTTATACACAAGATCAGACTGCAAAAGAGTAGCTAACTAAAACTTGGCTTGCAAAGATAAGCACAGTTGAATAATAATTTTAAACAAAATTGGCAGGAGCTACTGCCACCCACGTTCTACTCCATTGACCGCTCAACAGCGCTCCCCTCTAGGTGTTGTGTATCTTCTGGCTGAATCTCCGTGGTGGAATCCATTATGGGGGTGTTAGTGGTGCTGTGGGTGCTCCCAGCTCAATGATGTATATACTAGAATATATATAATTGGTCCAGCTCTTCTTGAAGGCAGGTCTAATGTTACCTGTCCACTTTGCAGTGATTCAATGAACCAACTCCCCTCTCGACATCAGTTACTTTCAAACTAACGACAAATCAAAAAACTGCAACGTGAATGTAACTTGTAACTCAACACTTTATAGAAATGTAGTGCAGTAGAAAGTACAGATACTTCATGTAAAATGTAGTGGAGTAAAAGTAAAAAGTACCCATGTTTAATTCTACTTAAGTAAAGTACAGATACATGAAAAATGTACAGTAACAAAGTATTTGTACTTTGTTACATCCCAACACCAGGCCCGACATCTCAGAAGAGCTGAAGGCCACTATCAGAGCAACCTGGGCTCTCATAACACCTGAGCAGTGCCACAGACCTATCGACTCCATGCCACGCTGCATTGCTGCAGTAATCCAGGCAAAATGAGCAACACCTAAGTATTGATGCTGTACATGAGAATACTTTAATAGTTCATACTTTTCAGTTGACCAACATTTCTATAAATCCTTTTTTTTATTAGTCTCAAGTAATATTCTAATTTTCTGATACTGAATTTGGGGTTTTCATTACTTGTCAGTTATAATAATGAACATTAAAATAAACATTAGAAATATATCAGTCTGTGTGTTGTAGGAGTACAGGTACTGTCAGAATTACTGAACTGTACAGTCCACCAGATGTAAGATGAGCAGGTCTTATCCTGACACAAAATATCATCAATTATTCATGGGTTCTCTTCTTTTTCGGATTAAACAATACATTTGCGATCAGATAGGATGTAAATGACATGAAACGTTAATTATAGTTGACTCACCAGGAGATGGAATCATTTATTAACAAACCATAAATTTACATCATAACGTGTACATTGATTGATTGACCAGATTCCTATAAATTAAACGTCAGCATATTTAAATTGTGGACAAGAGAAACAAGTAATGAGATGACATATTACTTATATCTGGAGGCTCTTTAGCTTAATGTTACTACTGGCAAAGTTAGGTAAGAGAAGGAGGAAGGAAGAGAGAGGGATTTATCTTGGAGTGAATGAGTTCAACCAGAAACATGGCAGCTCTTGGGCTACATCAGCTAAACGCTGGTTCCCGTGGGTAACATCGACTTTTTACCTTGCGAAGACGTCCGTCTCGGCTTCATTAAAAAGGCCAGCATTAAACGTACACTGGATCGTCTGTCCAGCTACGTCCAAAAAGGTCTCCCTGCGTATTCCCAACAGCATCCCTGTCGTCCACGTCAATCGGAGCGGCTCTTGTTCCGGTTTGGTTGGAATTTTTCTTCAGAGGTTTGGGTTTACAGCGACGTGCTGTTAACCCTTGCTGAGGGCAAAGACCTTTGGCTCATGGTCAAAGTCCCACAGCTTAAAGGAAAGTTTCATCTCATCTGAACTTCCCAGCAGAACTGAAAGTTCGAGGAAGTGAAGTCTTTATAAAGGGGGCTTGACATCAGAGCATCCACTCCTATTGGCTTGTCAACCAGGAAGTAGGAGTGGTTTAGTGGAAGGTCAAGGGGTTTATTATAAGTCAGAAGCATAGAGAATTGTTTAGAAAGAGGGAGAGAAAAAGAGTTAGACTTGAGACTCTAGCTTTTATGATTAAACTGATTAACCGTCTATAACACTTTTACAGAAATACTGAAAAGTACAAGTTGGCTTGTCCTTCGATTAAACAACGTCATTTAATTATCAACATATTGAAAATAGTGATGATACTTCAAAACAGAAGGTTATTCTTTGATTATATTTGAGTTAGAACTAAATAAAAGTCTCTTGGTGATTTCATTTGTGTCTTTGATTCAAATTAATGGAATAAACTGTGTCCACTGTCTTCTTCTTGAAGGTTTCAAGAAAAGATGTCTCATAGAGAGGTTCAATGAAACAAGGTGTACCACTGAGAGTTTACAGAGACCAAAGTGTTCCACTACAGTGTAATGAATGAATATAATATACAAGTTTCACTTTTTGAATGGAATTACTGAAATAAATCAACTTTTTCATGATATTCTAATTTTACAATCAGCACCTGTGTGTTAGTGGTTTAAAAAAAACACCACCGGTGGACAATTGTGTGGATGTTTTTTATTTTATTTAATCCAATAAATACGAATAAAAACAGGGGGGCACACCACCTCCGGTTGAGACTCCAGGCAAGTCCAGTTCTGCAGTAGTCAAAGTCAAGTCAAAGTCAAAGTCAACTTTATTGTCAGAACTGCAATATGTACAGGACATACACAGGATTGAAATTGCGTTTCTCTCAGTCCCTCGGTGCAACAGTAACCATCTAAACACTAAAACACTGAAACATTTAATAAACATAAGTGTAAGGGGTTAAAGGGGGGTCAGTTTAATACTGACCTCCTTTTTACCTTAATTTACTTATTCAGATTGAATAGTAATTTCACGGATTCTCTTCTTTTTCAGTTTATTCAATATTTCTGTGATCTTTATGATGGATAAATAAACAGAGCCATTAAGTGACAATGGACACGTTAACTTAGTTTGATATGTCAAAGAGACACTATCATTTATTTAAAATAAATCAACTAAATTAACACCATTACACTTGATTGACATGATTTCACTTTCTTTCAATTCAAATACGTCAGCACACTTGATTTAACACAACAGACATAAATACTAGATGTTACACATATTTAGTCTGAGGGGCATTTCAGCTTAAAATATAGTTTCCAGCTTAGGTTGAGAGGGAAAAGAAATAGGAGGAAAGATTTAAGAAGAACATTATCCTGAGCATGAGACCAGAGTGACACTTCTCATCCGACTTCTGCTAAAATCCAAGTACGTTTTGTAAACAGCCCTTTACCTTTTGACGACAGCCCGGTAAGAGGGAAGACACCAGCCTTCAGATGCACAGAGTCCTTTAGTCCCAGCACGTCCAAAACTGGTTTTAGTTTACGTTTCAACGTCTCCTGGCTTCCGCGTTGGTCATCAGAGAATATGTCAGCTTCAGGCCTCTGACTTCAAGATAAACTTATTCCAGGAGGGAATAAACAAAGTTTTTGAGCTCGGCTTGTTCGAAGTAGACTCATAACAGCCTGTTATCAGTCCTTAGCTGAAGACGCCGGTCGTTAGCTCTTGACCACACGTGTCCAGCTCTTGGGAAAGTTCACATCTCTTTGGAAGTTCCCAGCAACTCTCTGGCGCGTTCTCGCACAGTTTAGAACTTAAAGAGCAGGCACAAAGAGAGGAGTTCACTTGTCTTATCAGAACCCAAGGTTACAGCAGCAGAGGGAAATTGTTTAGGAAAAGACAGAGCAGCTGGAGCCTTGTTCATGAAAAACAACGGATTAAACTGTCTTCTTATTTCTAAACAAAACAGTCGGGTCTCTGTGACCCGCAATTTCACCTTTAACATAGCAGTGAACACAGTTTAACTCTCACAGAATAACACAGCTTAAAAGCACACATCATGAAAATGACAAAAGTTATTCTTTTGATCACATCAGAATAAAATCAAAGATAGAAATAGTCTCTTTTGGTGACTATATTTATCAGATTACAGCTAAATGAATGATTTTGTAGTAAATGTCTTGCTTTACTGAGTGGTCAGTAAAGGTCATCACTGGACAGTTCAAAAACCTTAATTTGACCCTGGGTAGGTCCATTACATCTCCCCCCTTTTGGAAGCCATCGCCAGTCCTTGGGGATGGGGTCCAACACGAAAGGAAACCTTGAACTGTCTTTGATCTTGAAGTAATCCAGCAAGTGGAAAAGAAAAATCAAAAATTATAATCCCATAAAGTTTTGGAAATTCCATACTGTTCGGAGGTAATCCCATTGCGGTAAGCTTTTAATCCCTTGGAAAACTGAGTCTGTTAACTCTTGGAAAACAAAGTCTGTGATCCTTTGGAAAACAAAGTCTTATAATCCACAGCGATAATCCCACAGCAGTAATTCCACCACGATTAGAGTTGGTGATTTCATCAGCAACAATTGTTTTCATAATCAGCATGTAGAGGGGATCCCTCGATTGACGCAGAGGAGGCGACCCTTGGATGAAGGTTGAAGACCAAGCGTTGGAGCTGCAGGTCCCACATCGAAGGTTGTTGGCTGGTTGGTTTCCAGTCAGTGCCACTCTGGTTCTATGTGTCATGCAATTATGTGGTTTTTAAGGTGGGCTTATGATTGGGATTTTACATTAAGCCTTACCTATATGCACCTGGTATGTAAGCTATCATGGTTTAGATCAGCTACAATTACCAATTAAGGGGTGGATCAATTCTGTAAAATTAGATATAGGGATTTGTACCTATAAAATTTTGGAGGGCTTCTGTAACGAAGGCCTCTAATTCCAAACTATTCCTCCATTCATTACTTAGTTTAGGTTAAACTAAAATAAAAATGAAATATAGTTTGATCTAAATGTCTGTTGTCTTTTAGACGAACGACGTAGGATTTGGTATTCCTAATAAATTTTGAAGTCTATGGCGAGACTCATCAAAATAAATAGACAATCTAGAATAGAAACGATCGAATCGGTTCAATTTAGAAATTATGAGACCAGTGTAGTTTATTGTACCTTAAGTAGCTTTAAACTACATTGACTCTTCGACGATTGAGATTTAACAAAACGAACTGCATGTTGGCATAGTTAAATCCATATCATTCATTAACCCATGTTAATACAAAACCTTTTTGGCTGGGAGTGTTCAGAACCAAAACAATATCTCAACTAATGACAACAGTAATGACTAAACAACAAGGAAACAAACGTTTCACTGCTTCGACACACTCTTGTCGTCAGATTCCAAAGTGCAACACACAAGAAAAACAGGTCTCAACTTTATGACCGAGGTCAAATCAAATCTCGTGGATTTAAACGGTTGTTAAGGTTAGTTTTTTGTTGTGGGTTTTAGACTTAGCGTTTCTAAGTTCAAGTTGGACAATGCGACTTATAGGGTGGGAAATATGGTAGTTTAAACCTGATTAGTTTATTTACTAACTTGTGTTTGTACGACCTTATTATCCCATGAAGTCGGTGAGTTGGTGAGATCTTTGTCTTTTGTGGAGTCATTGAACGCCTTGTAAGGTTTGATCTGATTTCGATGTACCCATTTAGCAATTGGCTCTTTACGGCCTTTGCTGATTTTGATTTCGTAGACGACTGAGGACACTTTATCTGTTATCAGATGAGGTCCAGTCCACCTGGGCATTAGTTTGCGGGCGAGAGTTCCGGTCCCGGACTCTCCTTTCCCGGTTGCTGGGGCGAACGTATAGTACCAGACTCTGTCTCCCACTTGGAGTTCATTGTGAGAGGCCTTCTGGTCGTAGTACGCCTTGCGTCCTTCAGCGGATTTTTCCAGGTTTTTCTGGGCGAAAGCAAAAGTGTTTCTGAGGTGTACATTCAAATCTTTCATGTATTGTTGTGTAGTGTAGGCTGTCGCCATGACGGCGTCACCTGGTTGGTACAACAGGTGTAGAGGGAGAGTCATTTGTCGACCGGTCATCATCTCGAAGGGAGAGATGCCAGTTGATGTGTGTGGAGTGGCTCTTATGGCCATGAGGACCAGAGGGAGTTTCACATCCCAGTCCTTGTGATTTGCGGCCACGTATTTCTTCAAAATACTCACCACAGTTCTGTTCGCTCTCTCGACTTGGCCTGAAGCCTGTGGGTGGTAGCCGACATGAAAGTTGGCCTTGACGCCTAGCGTCTTCCACAGTTCTTTCATCACTTCACCTGTGAAGTGTGTACCTTGGTCTGAGTTCACCCTAAGGGGAAGTCCAAACCTTGAGAATATATGATTCATTAACAACATAGCAGTAGTTTGTGCTGTGTCGTTAGGAGCTGGTAGGCATTCTACCCATTTGGTGAATGCACAGGTTACCGTGAGAAAATATTTATTTCCTCTAGAGCTCTTAGTGAGTGGTCCAACCCAGTCGATCTGGAGGTCAGACCATGGGAATGCAATGCCTCTGCTTTGCAGTGGTGCTCTGTGAAGTGGTCTGGTTGGCTGAAACTGGCCACACACCACGCACCCTTCAATGTAGTCCTTGACATCCTTTTTCATTCCAGGCCAATAGGCAATTTGTTTTAATGCCGTCAGCGTGGCTTTATCTCCTTTGTGTCCTGCGGACGGGAGATCATGGGCATGGACTAACATTACCCCCCTTTGGTCATGGGGAACCACGAACACAGGTGAGGACGTTGGTCCATGAGCGAAAGTTAAGATGCCCTTGATTAGTTTTAGCTGTTTGCGCAGCTGATAGAGGACCTTAAGGTCTGGATCGGAATCCAGGTCGTCTTTAGACGGACTATTTTTGTTCGGATCAGTCAGGTACAGTATCATGGAGTTGATAGCAGGATCCGACTTTTGCTGTTGGATGATGTCTGGGTCAGTCAGTGCAGGTCGTACAGAGACTGCGTTGTCAGCAGGTCTGGTTGCGGCCTGTGCACGTGTGACTGCCATAACCCTGACTGAAGGTTGTGTTGGCAGAGTCTCGATTAACCAGGAGGGGTCGAAGGACCATAGAGGACCTTCGTCGGCTCCTTCTTTGGCTAAGGAATCCGCAATGTCATTGTAGTGCTTGTCATCGCCTGGGACTCTAGAATGTCCTGGAACTTTCTTCCAGTAGACCTGTAAGTCGTGTGATGTCACCAAGTGATCACACGCTATGAAAAGCTCTTTGTGTTTGACCACTTTTCTGTCGCTTGTTAGGAAACCGTTCTGTTTCCACACAGCAAGGTGACAAGCGAAACTCAAACGAGCATAGTTAGAGTCAGTGCAGATGACTAGGGTCTTGATGGAGTGTGCTACTACCATCTGGAGAGCTATTAGGATCATGATCACGACAATCTCAGCGTACCGAGAAGTCTGAGAGCCTGATTTGTAGCTGAAGGTGATCTGCTCTTGGTCTTGGAGGAGGACCCCTCCAACACCTGCCCTACAGATTTTGTCGCGGCGGAATGAAGATCCATCCACGTATAATGTCGTCATATCTTCGCAGATATTGTCATCAAAGAAGTGGTGGTTCGGGTCTTCAGTCACAGGGGTTTTTTCCTCAGCCAATGGCTGGGTCGCTGGTACAACTTGTGTACACTTTTGGCAGAGTGCCAAGTCTGTCCCCAGATGTGACTTCTTGTTTTGACCATAACGTATGTCTAGGTTAAAACTTTGAAGCGCCATGAGCCACGTTGCAACACGAGAGTTTGTTACCACACCATCTCTGATGCGTTGGCTGTTTAGGAATGTCACTGGCTGGTGTTGTGTTTCCACAACGATCTTCTGTCCACCAATGTAGCCGGAGAAATGTTCTGCTGCCCACACTGTGGTCAGTAGAGCTTTCTCACAGTCTGAGAATCTCAACTCGGGTCCTGCCATCGTCTTGCTGGCGTAGGCTACTACACGTTTGTCTCTGTCGTGTATTTGGTACAGACCAGCACTTATGCAACGAGCTGAGAAGCCCACTTCCAAGTAAAGCTCTTTGTTGTAGTCTGGGTAGACTAAACATGGGGCTGACTTGATCCTGTCTATAAGAGCGTCCATTGCCTGCTGCTGTTTGTCAGTCCAGACAAATGGGACGTCTTTCTTTAGGAGTTCAGTCAGTGGCTTTGCAAGGTCTGCATAGTTCTCTATGAACTGGTTCGAGTAGTTACACACGCCAAGAAAACTTTGTAGTTCTTTGAGATTGGTGGGGACCTTGAGATTGTCAAGGCCTTGGGCACGAGTTAAGATGCCATGGTTTGGTTTAAGCCGTTCACGCAGTGTATCGGGAAGCTTGTACAGGAACCTCATAGGCTTCGGCCAACGTTTCTCCGTACGTTTACCTCTTTCTGCGTAATTCAGGTGTGTCACAACTGTCGGCGCAGTCGCTGATGTGTCTGACCGGTCAGACCGCGGTGCGTCACTGTCGTTGTGATGTGTGTCTTCCCACTTCATGACTGAAGAGGTGCTCTTTGAGTCTGTAAGAACTATGTCATCTCTGAGTAGTCCTATACTCAAAAGCTCTTGAACCAAGGTTTCATCGAAAGCTTGGCTGATGGCTGAAGTACCTGTCCCAGAGGACAGTACAGCGTCTGTGGTGTGGGATCCTCGGACCTCCACACAGTCTACTACCTGTGGTAGAGAGTGAGAGTACACCCCCCTTTTGTTGGAGGAGGGGTCCTCAAAATCTGTGACACTGAAATCCAAGTGACTGTCAGCATGTCGCGGACTGCCACTTCCAGGACTCACATGTCCTTGAACCAAGGTTTCATCGAAAGCTTGGCTGATAGCTGAATTACCTGTCCCATAGGACAGTACAGCCTCTTCGGTGTAGGATCCTTGGATCTCAACACCTTTCACTACCTGTGGTAGGTAGTGTTCAGTGAGTGCTGACTGTGTCAGCTCGCAGAGGAGGTTCTCTTGTCGGGCCAGAGTCTGGTCCAACTGTTGAGTCTCTACTGTCTCATCTGTAGTTGAAGGTTCACTTACCGGGCTTGTGACCACGGTTGGGGAGTCCCTCGTGGCCACTGCGGTACCTGCGGTTAGGCAGTCTGTACCACAACGAGGAGGCACTTTTATTGGCAGGGGTTTTCTCACTGTTGCCCACATTTCCTGTTGACCATAATCTATAATCGCTTCAAAACGGTTTATAAAGTCTTGGCCAACCAGAAATGGGAATGAGTCAAGTGTGGACACATACACTGGGTGGTGTAGTGTCGTTTTGCCAATCTGCATGTGAACCATAGCTATGGCTGTTAGGGTTGTTCTCGTCTCTGCGAGACCCTGTAGCTCAATAGCACATTCCTCAAAGGGTATTTGCCCGTCAACACCGTTGGCGGCGGTCCTCAGCTCCTCGAACAGCTTGGCCGACATAATAGTTATATCAGAACTGCCATCCAGGAGGGCTTCACGCTCAAGGACACCTTCCAGTGTGATGGGCAGGTAGGCTTTCTTAGCCACCCCCCTTTGCATAAAGTTACACAGAAACCTCACAGGTCTTTGTCCACGTTTCTGTTCACGTGTGACTCTGGCTGTGTAATCTTGTTTACTGTCAGCATCTTGTTGGCTGTCAGCATCATGACCTTCAGGATGTTGTTGTGTGTCAGCAATTGGTTTGCTGTCAACATCCATGGCAATGTCAGAAGTAGTGTGCGCTGAGTTATTTGTGTGCTCTGAGTCTTTGTGAAAGACAGTGCTACACATCGCTCCAGGTTGGTCAATGTTGATAGTGTCATTATCAATGATAATGCCACTCATTGTAACAGGTTGGTCAGGCACAGTAACATTCAAATCTACTGACAAACTACTTACCTCCTCTGTCTCCTCCGAGCATAGAGGTGTTGGGCCATTTTTCCGGGACATTCGTGACTCTTTGCCTGTTTCGAACTGTTCAGTTCGAGGCGCGGGAGGTGCAGTTCCAAGGCTCGGGGGTGTCTGTTGGGACAACGCATAGTTACATGAGTATAGGTCCCCATCCTTCAATTTCTTTTGAAGTCCACCCGCCGATTGACCTTGGTTTTCACCCATCTGGTTCGATCTGAACCATTTTGGTTTCTTTCTCCCGCGGATACCCCCACTTTGTGGTTTGTCAGGTTGAAAGGTCTGTTTCTTTTCGCCTTTGTTAGGAGAGGGAGTTGATGAACTTGTCCCTTCTAGCTCCAGCGAGTGGGATTTGACCGCTTCATTCGGGGACACCTGTAAGGGTGTTTTGGCTAGCATGTTAGCTGCAAAGACATCCGCAGCACACTCTACTATTTCATTCAAAGATGTTGCTTCTAAATCACCCCAGGCCAAGTTCCATGGCAACTCGAATCTAACATCAGGGATTAGATTATCCCTGAAAACAGATTTGAAAAGCGTCTGCTCTTCCAGGTCAGGTTCCATCATGTCACCTATATACGCCTTCAAAATTCTGGCAAAGAAAAAATATGGATGTTCATCGTTTCTCTGCAAGACATTTCGGGCAGCTGAGTAGTCACCACACAATGAGAAAGATTTTTCCTCTGTGCAAGGTGCAGGGGGAGCAAGTTCATGGCTCCGGGGTTCCTCTTGGTACCCTCTGATGTATGGGTCTTCTAGAGGCACATACTGTATGAGCCTTGGACGCGTACCGTCTTGAACTTCCATCTTTAACTTGATTTTTTGTGAAAATCAATAAGACAGTTCGAATTTTAATGTGTGCAAATAAATCTTCACTTTTAATGCAGCACTGAGTCAATCAAACTAATCAGCTGTCTGGTTTAAGTGTTTCACTGTGTAATAAGTATTTCTATTCATAGGTACCTTCTTCAGGTTTTACCCTCAAATGAATTGTAAAAGTTAAATGCCTTTTTGCAGTGTTAACTTTAAAATATAACTTATTTTTCAACAACAGTTACTAACTAACCCAAGCATGACGTCCGTTTTACTTACTCAAACACTATTTAAAAGATTCGAAATAAATACATTGTTCACACTAAAATGTACCCAGAATGCTGCTCCATTATGCCTTAAAAAAGATGTATTGCAGTTTGGCTAAACTGTTTTGCTGTATTTTGACAGTTATCAGGAGTGAAAAATGGATTACCTGTTTATTTTAAATATTTTTTATCTAAAATAAACTGGAGGTGTTTGTGTGCTTAGCATAACATGACAGATGGCATTCCAAATAAAAATCAGTGACTTTTATCAATTTGTTGTCTGTTGACATCCTCAAAGTTGTTCTGCTATCTTTGTTTTGATTTTTTGTGAAAATCAAGTCAGCAGATGCTTTCTGTTTATTTTAAATTTTGTATTTAAAATAAACTGGAGTCATTAATTTTACACAGAAAAACGTTAAAAATGCAATTTTTAACTAAAAGTGTACAGTGTACACCAATTCTGTTTAAAATTTTGAATGTGGAAATGCTCTGCTCTCCATCAACTTTTCTTTTTTATTTAATTTGAAAATCAAATAAAAGATGCTTTTTTGAGTGTTATTTTAAATCTCTTCAGTATTTAAAATGAGCATCAATTGTTCGTCTGTACCTCTGTTATTCAAAAATTCTTTATTTAAAATAAACAGGATTTTTTGTTTGTGTACAGAACAATTTTAAAGCTGGTAATTTTTACCATAAAAATTGCTGACTTTATGAGGTGTTGAGAGAAAACTCATCTATTAACGTCCAGCAGGGGGCAGCGTCGAGTATGTTATCACGAAGCGACTGAGTTTAAATCAGTACATGGAAAGAAAACAACCTATTAGGGTTAGTTTTCAGTAAGAACGTGATAATTGCTCGAACCGCGTTCTTGTCAGAGACAAGTTTATGTTGCTAGACAGTGTTGATGGCTTCAGATGAGTGTTTAAGTGTGTGTTCGTGTGTGAACGAGTGTGAACCAGCGAGTGTGACCTGTCACTCAAAGTGCGGCACCTGGAAGTGACGACAAAAATGGGCGGGTCAACGCAGCGTGCGTAGCGCGTCACCAGCTTCTTACGTGAGCGAGGCGGAGCTCGCTACAACATACGTGACGTCAACAAATCAATCACAGCGTATGTAGTTCATTCTCCAAGCATAAATGGCGAATGTATATGGCAAGCCCTTTTAACATTAAATCGTGAAGTCTGACTATCCGTAGTTACATTCTAGATATCTAAAAAGGACTTTTGACTAGTCATAATTACATTTTGACTAGTCAGAATGTTAATTTAAGATATCTGTATTTACATTCTGACTAGTCAGAATAGCAATTCAAGATATCTTAAAATGAATTTTGACTAGTCAAAATGTAATTAAAGATATCTTAAATGATGTCACCCAATTCGTCATAGACATCCGTAATGACAATTCAAGATATCTCAAACGTAATTATGACTAGTCATAATGACGTTTTTAGATATCTTTATTAAGAAATTACGCGTAGGACCCGCGGCTGCCACTTAGCTGTTCAAACAGATGCCTGCACAATTTTGGGTGGCTGCAGTGGCGCTAGCTGTTCTGGACTAAATTGTCAGAAAATGTCACAAGTGTTAGCATTAGACAGTGAGGAAAATGGCTCAGTTTCATCTGTTGTTTTTGTTCAGTTCCTGGTTGTTCTTGAGGGGCAAGAAAACAACCTTATCTGTCCTACCATGCTTTACTACAGCCTGCTCGTCTCTGTAATTAGGCAGTGTCTATGAGCAGATTGGCTGGGGCAGTCCACAGGACCTGACTTAACGTTTTTAGATTTTTCTACCTGGATTATTGAGCATGCATCAGGAAAACATATTTATTTCTGTTTACTTAATTT
>JBBPBX010085026.1:0-15174 GCA_038048925.1 Garcialebias charrua
AGTTGTAATCTGTTATAGTGTTTGTTTTTTTATGTTCATTGCCAACTAGCACTTGTTGGTGCATGGTGCTGAGAACACAGACCAACTTGTTTTTCTTAGGAGCATACGCGGTCAGTGTGGCACTGCCTGATTTGTACACTTGTGTGGAGAATTCTTTCCAGCCCTTGCCATTTTTTGCTGGAAGGGGAATCTCCCGTCTAATTTTGTTGATTGTGCCGAGCAAAGTTGTGTTGTGGTTTAGCAGTCTGTTAGCCAGTGTCACAGATGTGAAGAAGTTGTCCATGGTTACAGTTCTTCCATTGCCCAGAAATGGTTCCATGAGTTTCATGACAACATTCTCAGATAGTCTTTCTCCTTTAGGACGGCTGGGGTCCTTTCCTAAATATGGAATGGCGTTGCACATATACTTTGTGTCCAAGTCTGCAGCAATCCAAAACTTTATGCCAAATTTATCTGGCTTAGTTGCGATGTACTGTGTAAAAGGGCAGCGTACCTTGGTTGGAAACAGCTGCTCATCAACAGTAATGTGCTGTCCTGGTACGTAGCACTGCTGATAGTTACTTACAAAACGTTGCCAAATGTCTGAAACTGCAGCAAATCTGTCGGTCTTCACACGTTCCGCACGGGTGTCCTTGTTGTCAAAGCGCAAGTACCTCATGATTTCTTTGTAGCAGTCACGGGACATTGTCTCCTTGATTACAGGCACACCATATTTTTCTGACCAAGATTCGATCATTGCACCAATTGGGCAGAGAGTTGCTCGTAGAAACAGAACGGCTATGAAAGCCATAAGCTCACTGACAAAAAGGCTCCAGGTGTCATTTGTTCTGTGGGCTTCATGGTTGGTGCACTTTGTGATGATCAGAAGCATCTCCATGTTGAACAAACACAGAAAGCTCTGAAGTCTACTCGTTATCCGACGCTGCAGGAAAGAAAATAAATAAATATTTTAATTATATACAGTATCACTTCCGTTTTACTGCACTTTGCTTTGTTTTAGTTTTGATACATGACAAAAATTTTGCTTTTTTACTAAGAAAACGAAAACAAAAAAGCAATATACACACTGCTAATCTACAAAATTATAAATATTTATACAAACACAACACAAAAATGTCTAACAAACAGAAATATTACCTTGGCATGTTCTGTAGGTCCTACCCTCTCTTGGAATACAGCCTCTGCATGGAATTCTTGCTGCTGCAGGTGTCCAGCACCTACAGTCTCCCAAACTGTCCCATCCTTTGCTTACACGCTTGATGCTGATATGTTTTTCTTTGTTTCTGAACGTTTTTTTTCTGGGAAGGCTGCACTGCTCTTTATCAGATTCACCACTGTGCTGGTGAAGATTCTCAGTCGTCCAGGACATGATAAAATCAAAAAAGGCGTTCAATACAGGATCAACTGGACTTTATTTGTTGCAGAAAACGTTTCGACTTCTGTCCAGAAGTCTTTTTCAATTCTGAATGAATGAAAGCTGTGAGAACGAGAAGTTTTATACAAGCCACCCACCAACATATGAAATTGGAAACTGAAATAACACCACAAAATACCTAACATGCCCATTCTATTTAAATTGACAAAACAAAACAACACATCACACCTGGGGGTTTGTAACACATACATGTGTGTGTATGTGTTACAAACCCCCAGGTGTGATGTGTTGTTTTGTTTTGTCAATTTAAATAGAATGGGCATGTTAGGTATTTTGTGGTGTTATTTCAGTTTCCAATTTCATATGTTGGTGCGTGGCTTGTATAAAACTTCTCGTTCTCACAGCTTTCATTCATTCAGAATTGAAAAAGACTTCTGGACAGAAGTCGAAACGTTTTCTGCAACAAATAAAGTCCAGTTGATCCTGTATTGAACGCCTTTTTTGATTCACCACTGGTATCCTCATCTGTAGAAAGTTCTAAGTTCAACTCGGTGTCTGAATCATCTACTTTGTCAAAAGCTAGTTCCTCTCCGACTCGCAGTCATCCACAGCAGTCAGTAATTCCAACACTTCTGAAACAGTGTAGGTCTTATTGGGGGCCATAATGTTTCTGTTTGTTCCACATACCACAGAAGGGTACAAAATAATGATTCACTCCTGTCTGTGTCTGCTTTCATACTGCTCTGACTAAGGGGGGAAGTGCAAGCAGAGTCTTACCTGGTGAAAACATTGGAATGCAGTCGGGTGTGGTGGGGGTGTCTGAGTTGAGTACACACATATTTATAACAAAAGGCAGTTAATGGTCCAATAATTGTTCAGGAAAAGGAGGGGGTTTGTCCTCAGGATCTTGAAAATTCAGTCATCCTAGTGTTAAAGACTAACCACAAGAAGGATTGGCCTAGCTTGATCTTTTTTGCTTCCCTTAAGCATAAAGCAGCATGCTTTTTCATGCTTAAATCCACTATGGCTTGTGCTAGCAAAGGAAAAAAATGGCAGTATTTAAAAAAATCCATTTTAGTATGCTCAATGCTTATCTTAAAAGACAACCATATAGCTACTGTGGTAATTCTTTTCCAAGAGGCTTTTTTAGCAAAAACAAAAAAAAAAAAAGACATACAAACCAGAAAGCAGATCATCCTTGATGGCTGATATAAGGTATTTGGGAACTAGAAGCACATATTTGCAGTTCTGTTAACTGTAGAGGAAGTCCACACATTTGTCTTTGTGTCCACAGGGTAGAAAATGAGGATAGCAGTTCTTCAAACTCAGTTTTATTGGATCTTTAAAGTTCATTCCTCACATAGGGATATATATTTTCTCAAAAAAAAGAAGAAAGAAAAGTAGAAGAAGAAGAAGTCAGTATTATCCTATATCTGGTGAAGAAGTTGTACCCATGGTCAGATGACTATTATGCCTCTAGTGTTGTAAAAAAAAAAAAGTATGAATATTGACATTTTTCTGTTTTTGCCTACTGTAAAGAAAACTTTCTGTCAACATAATCTTCTTCAGGCCTTTTTTACAAAGCTGTGCAGAGCTCTTTAAATCAACTATCTTTGAATGACTGCATATTGCCTGCCATCTTGCATGCCAAAGTTTAAACAAAAATCACAAGTTGCTAATATTCAGGGTATATGATGGGAATGATTCTCAGTTGCAAATGCACTGAACTTTTCCAGCTCAGTATCTCATTCCTGTGAGTGGAGGATGAAGCGATCACTTGACTTTTGGCAAAAAAACTAAATAAAAGTCCAGCTCTGGGATGAAGAAGGGATATTTAATACATTTGTGTCACATAAAAAACAGTCCTGCATCGCTTTGCAATCCTTTGAATGAGAACGAGCCGCGGCGCTGAGGCTGTGACAGGCGGGGGCGTGGGTTGGGGCGTGACAAACAACTCTGTTTTTATTGGCTGGTCAGTGTCCGGGTCACTCTGTGTTTTCAGTGTTTTTATAAATGCTGATAGAGAAGCAAGGGGACTATAGTTTTTTTCAGAGATTACTTTGTCTAACATCAGTCTGTCAGTAGATCGTGACAGAGTGAAGAAATATGTTAAAAATATATTGTTTGAAAAGTTACAGACTACATTACAATGTTACATACCCCACCTTTAAGTCACTAAGGAGTGACATAACTTTCTCATGATAGTCTTTCTGGTTCAAAATCACTGTGCACCTTCCTTTGTCTGCTGGGAGAATTATGATGTTTTTGTCCTTGCTAAGAGTGGTGAGTGCATCCCTCTCTTCTCTACTGATGTTGGAAGGTGGTGGTTTAGCATTACTGAGACAGGCTGAAACTTTGACTCTGAGTTGTTCTGCTTCAAACTCTAATTTTGTTGTTACGGATGGCTGACTCAGTGGCTGTGATCATCTCCACCAGCGGAATTCTACTTGGTGCCACTGCAAAGTTTAGTCCCCTGGCAAGAATCTCTGTCTCCGGCTGGGTGAGCTGTTCTGTCAGATAAATTCTTCACCCACTTTTCTGTCTCCCTGGCATGTAACTGTGTACCAGAGTGTTGTCGTACACTGGATGTGTTGTTATTGGAATTGTGATGGTTTTGACGAGTTATCAGTAAGTTAAATTTGTTTTGTTGTCGAGTCGAGGGCTGTGATCAGTCTTATATCGGGGAAACTAAACAGCCACTGGCCAAAAGGATGGCCCAACACAGAAGATCAACATCATCAGGTCAGGACTCTGCGGTCTACACTCATCTCCAGGCCAGCGGTCACTCTTTCAGGGATGAAGATGTTCACATCCTTGATAGAGAGGAACAATGGTTTGAGAGAAGAGTAAAGGAGGCCATCTTTGTGAAAATAAATCGTCCATCATTAAACAGGGGTGGAGGCCTCCGGGTTCAACTACTATGAAAAACTACTATGCAAAAACTCAGGACAGTATTACACTCTATTTCATTTTATGATTATGGTTATTAAATGTTGGTGTTTTTGGTGTTGGTGAAACTTTTTATACTTTTAAACTACTATGAAAAACTACTATGCAAAAAAACTCAGGACAGTACTAAACTTTTATTATTTCATTTTATGCTCGTTTATTAATTGTTTAGTGTTTAAATGGTTACTGTTGTACCGAGGGACTGAGAGAGAAATGCAATTTCAATCCTGTGTGTATGTCCTGTACATATTGCAGTTTTGATAATAAAGTTGACTTTGAACTGTCCCCCTCTTACAATGCTGTTATTGCTAGTATCACTCAGCCCTCTGTGAATAGCAAACAACCATCAGGGTGCTAACGATCCATCGTTAGGCTGATGGTCTTCCTTGATCATGTGAGCAGCTGGTTTCGGCTGTCATCAGCCAACTAGTTGATCCACTGTGAGAGGGTGCTATTTATAAGACCTGAATACAGCAGCTCAGACTGAGGAAGTCTTTCGGACGAAACGTTTCTACAATTTTGTTTTGTTTTTTGAATGTCCAGAGGACCGGACTTTGCTTTTTTAGACTTTTCTACCTGAATTATTGAGCATGCATCAGGGTAAAAGTAATTTAAATTATATTTTTATTTCAGGTTGAGATGGCTCATATTTTAAATTTTTGCTTTATTTTTATACTTAATTTTTCCACACAAACAAAAAAACAAAGGTCTGCATAGTTCAGTTTTTAATAATTAAAAAAGAACCCACCCCCCCCTACAAAATGTACTAATTTGTCTTAAAATTGTAAAAACCTAAATTAGATATTTTTTTAGCTTTATGTCACTCCTAACGACCACCAAAGCCCCCTGCAGCAAACCTAAAGTGGACCACCAGTTGATAATAACAGCAGGTTGTCGCGGCTCTCATCACTTTGAAAAAGGGGTAAAATAGCTCGTAAAGGTTGCAGCCCCCTGCTCTAGATGAGCAGTACTGTAAATGTTTCTCTAGTGGCCCCTACAGGTCATAACATGTTCCTGAAAAATAAATAAAGCAACAAACCATTCAAAAGAAACGCTTTTTATTCATTTATTATGACGCAGAGAAAACAAACAGCTGATACAGATTTAAACTTCTTATTCAAGAATGTCACTGAAAAGCTTCCTCTTCTTGGACTCGCCTGTCTGAATTTCCTGCCAGTGGGCTTTTCTGTGGACAAAGTGGGAGAGAGCGAACTTTGCCCAAACGTGCCGAGCGAACTGATCGGACCTCAGCTGGCTTTCACACGAAGCTGGAGAAGAGGACACACAGGAAACGGAGTCAAAACAAAGGCGGTAATCAGGGATTTCTACGATAAGTGAAGAAAATCCATCCAGGTTACCAAGTTCCTGTGCGATGCTTTGCCTCTGACTGATGGAGGCGCAGCTCCACACAGCTTCAAGCACACGGCTGCCCAACCTGGAGCAGGCCATCTGGACCAACTGTCCCTGTGGAGGACAAAAGGTCTTCATGTGGTACGTTTTTTTTACAAACCGGATTCCAAAAAAGTTGGGACACTAAACACATTGTGAATAAAAACTGAATGCAATGATGTGGAGGTGCCAACATCTAATATTTTATTCAGAATAGATCACAAATCACAGATCAAAAGTTGAAACTGAGAGAATGTATCATTTTAAGGGAAAAATGTGTTGGAACTACTCTGACTGATGAAGCCCTCTGGAGTGAGGGTGAAACGTTTCTACTAAAAAAGAAACTGTCCAGATGACCTGATTGAGAATTATCGGATTTGATACCTGGATTATTGAGCATGAACTTTCTTGTCTTGAACCACTTTGGCTGTGGCTGCCTGCCTGGGAGGAGTCGACGAGGGACAGGACGGCCTCCAGAAACCATCTTGGCTCCAGCAAACTGGTTGGTCCACTTAAGTTGTTTACTTGGTGGGGGAACAGCGTGCTGGAACTACTCTGACTGATGAAGCCCTCTGGAGTGAGGGTGAAACGTTTCTACTAAAAAAGAAACTGTCCAGATGACCTGATTGAGAATTATCGGAAAAATATGTTGTTTCAAAATTTCATGGCGTCAACAAATCCCCAAAAAAGTTGGGACAAGTCCATTTTTACCACTGTGTGGCATCCCCCCTTCTTCTTACAACACTCAACAGACGTCTGGGGACAGAGGAGACCAGTTTCTCAAGTTTAGAAATAGGAATGCTCTCCCATTCATGTCTAATACAGGCCTCTAACTGTTCAATCGTCTTGGGCCTTCTTTGTCACACCTTCCTCTTTATGATGCGCCAAATGTTCTCTATAGGTGAAAGATCTGGACTGCAGGCTGGACATTTCAGTACCGGATCCTTCTCCTACGTAGCCATGATGTTGTGATTGCTGCAGAATGTGGTCTGGCATTATCTTGTTGAAAAATGCAGGGTCTTCCCTGAAAGAGATGACGTCTAGATGGGAGCATATGTTGTTCTAGAACCTGAACATAGTTCTCTGCATTAATGGTGCCTTTCCAGACATGCAAGCTGCCCATGCCACAAGCGCTCATGCAACCCCATACCATCAGTGATGCAGGCTTCTGAACGGAGCGTTGATAACAACTTGGGCTATCCTTGTCCTCTCTGGTCCGGATGACATGGCGTCCCAGTGTTCCATAAAGAACTTCAAATCGTGACTCATCTGACCACAGAACAGTCTTCCATTTTGCCACACTCCATTTTAAATGACCCCTGGCCCAGTGCAAACATCTGAGCTTGTGGAGCTTGCTTAGAAATGGCTTCCTCTTTGCACTGTAGAGTTTCAGCTGGCAACGGTGGATGGCACGGTGGATTGTGTTCACTGACAATGCTTTCTGGAAGTATTCCTGAGCCCATTCTGTTATTTCCTTGACAGTGGCATTCCTGTTTGAGGTGCAGTGACGTTTAAGGGCCCGGAGATCACGAGCATCCAGTAGAGTTTTACGGCCTTGACCCTTACGCACAGCGATTGTTCCAGATTCTCTGAATCTTTTGATGATGTTATAATAATAATAATAATGAATTTAATTTATAACGCACTTTTCATTAGTGAAAATCTCAAAGTGCTACACACATTCATACACCGGTAGCGGCAGACTACCATGCAAGGTGCTTTCCAGTCCTACCGGGAGCAACTCGGGGTTAAGTGTCTTGCCCAAGGACACAACAACACATGGTGTGGGGAACCGGGATTCGAACCGCCAACCTTCCGATCGGGGGACGACTGCCATTACCACTACGCCACGGCCGCCCCTTGTTATGCACGCTTGATGATAACTTAAAAGTCTTTGCTATTTTACGCTGGGTAACACCATTCTGGTATTGCTGCACTATCTTTCTGTACAACAATGGTGGAATTGGTGATCCTCTTACCATCTTGGCTTCTGAGAGACACTGACACTCTGAGAAGCTCTTTTTATACCCAATCATGTTGTCAATTGACCTAATTAGTGTTAATTGGTCTTCCAGCTGTTCGTTATATGCTCAATTTCCTTTTTCCAGCCACTTATTGCTACTTGTCCCAACTTTTTTGGGATTTGTTGACACTGTGAAATTTTGAATCAACATATTTTTCCTTTAAAATGTTACATTTACTCAGATTAAACTTTTGATCTGTCATCTATGTTCTATTATGAATAAAATATTGACATTTGCCATCTCCACATCATTGCATTGTTTTATTCACAATTTGTTTAGTGTCCCAACTTTTTTGGAATCCGGTTTGTAGAATCTTTGCACAGAGCATCATGAAAACACGTCATACCTCCAGTCTCTTGAGGATCTTGCCTCGACCTTTGTCACTAGAAGTGGTGATCAAGGACTGGAGGACGTGGCTGCCTGCAGGGTCAGAGGCCAGAGTGAGGAGGTCAGCGGGGCTCAGCGTACGCAGGCTGCTGAGGAGGAGCGAGCGGTCTTTAAACTTTGCCAGGGCCTGGACCAGCCGAGAACCGTGGTAGCAGATGGAAGTCAGGGGAGTCTGTAAACAACAAACAGGTAAACATGCAGCATGGACTCACATCTGAGACCTGTGTTAACTAAAGTTTAGATTGACCTCTGTCTGTGTGCTGCCCTCTACTGTTTCACACTGGTAGTACACCTCGTAGGCGAGCAGGGACATGAAGAGAGGGAGGCAGCTGACAAGTCGAGAACCGGGCTCAGCGCAGTGGAACGCCTGGAGGACACGACACCGGTTCCACAGTCCACAAATCCAACATGGAGACACGGAGGATGAAGGGAAACAGAACTGTTGAGCCCTGAACATCTTCAATGAACTAAAACTGCTTGTAGCTTACATGGAGAAGGCTCTGCATTATGTCGTCCTGCTTCTCTCCACTTTCTGCACAGCTTTGTGCCAGCTGGACGATCACACCCATGTGACCTGCAGCCAAGATGGCCTCCACACCCGTAACCAGCTCATCGAACAAACTGAGGAACTGCAGACAGAAAAAAAAAGTTAGAACAGTAAAAATATACAAGAATCCCTCGCTTGCTGTTCTAACTCTTAACTGACCAGTTTATATTTGGCTGAGGCTGCTGTTAGCCTCTGTATGGGGAAGTTAGCAATGGGATGGAGGGCCAGGTCCACCAGGTGACCCTTCAGGTGGTTTTTGTAGAGGTCGCGGAGAAGAGGCTTGTGGGACAGCTGGATGATGGTCTCTATGAGGTGACTGGAGGTCTGGTCCTTCAGAAAGACCAGAAGTGGACTGAAAGGAAAGGCCACACATTAGCAGGTGTTCGTTGCAACCCAGATGACTACAAGCTGATTCTAACCTGACTCCAGGAGCTGCACTGAGACCCGTCAGGTACTCCATGGTGCGTCTGAGGAGCTGCTTGCAGAGTTTGGGCCGTTTTCTGTGACATACGGTCAACATGGTCTGGAAAACTGCGCTGGCTGCAGCATCTGTAACGCTTACTGAAGACAAACACAAAATTATCAGACTAAGCAAGATAAAAACTTTCAACATTTCCAACAAACTGGTTGAACCACCTCAGTTTGAGAAATCGTGTTTTTTGACCAGACTCACGAGCTAATGGCTAGTCGGTGGGTGGCCAAGACCAAAGTGTATTTCTCTCATCTTAAACGTCTTCAGTCTCAAACAACTCAGAGATTCATGCAGATGCTGTTTTAAGGTCTCATGGCTGCTAACAACCAACAACTAACATGTAAACTGGTGTAAGGTGGAAATGTTTGTATAATAATAATAATAATAATAATAATAATGTGTTATGGTGAAATTGGCTCTCTGCATTTAACCCATCCATCACCAGGTGGAGCAGTGGGCAGCTATTGAAAGCGCCTGGGGAGCATCTGGGGATGAGGTGTCCTGCTGAGACACCACAAGATGTGCAGTGATTGGGGATTGAACCCGGGACCTTCGGGTCCTGAGTCGGCTG
The DNA here is from genome assembly GCA_038048925.1 of Garcialebias charrua. Taxonomy (NCBI): domain Eukaryota; kingdom Metazoa; phylum Chordata; class Actinopteri; order Cyprinodontiformes; family Rivulidae; genus Garcialebias; species Garcialebias charrua. The sequence goes on from JBBPBX010085026.1 coordinate 9,715, forward strand.
CCCTGCCTCTACCCCGTTTGTTTATGAACCGTCTCAAAATGTTTATGACCCGAGTTGTTTTTTTCAATGTCAGCAGTTGAACTAGCTGTTATCTACAAGTAAGATACTCATTCCTTACAGTCCCTCCACAGAACCACACCAGTAGTGTAGTCTCCATTTTTGTAGTGGGTATACCACGGTAAAGTTAGTTTTACGTTGGACACTGCTGAAGCCACGAAGCACGAATGTCCAACGTAAAACTAACTTTACTGCAGTCAGGTCCGCATTGTGCTTAGAAACCAAAGTACACCATTAGTACAAAGTAATTATCAATTTATTTTGATTTTAAGCATATTGAACATCTCCAAATGTGCTTATACAGTATTTGAATAAATGAACAATAAACTTTGTACAACAGTTGGCTTTGTATTAAAGGTCCACTGACATGATTTTTCTACTATTCATCAAATTGCTCAAAATATATATATTTTCACATTTAAATATGTTTGTTTTTGCAAACAAAATGATAAATCACTTTAATTTTGCTTTAAAAGTGATTTTGAACTTCAAGCTGTGTTTAATCATGGGAAATCCGTTTACACTCGAACGCACCATCTGTGACGTAGTGTGCAGAGTGTGAGGCAGAGGCTCTGGTCTCTTTAATAGCGGACAATTTAAAACCAGACAAATTTATCAATCTATGTGAAGATTTGAGCTATTTGTCTTCATTTTGGGAAGCAGAAAATAGTTTGGGTGATGGAACAAGAAACAACAGGATCTAATTTAGGTCTGATGCTGTATCAGACTTACCTTCATGTGGAGCTGCTCACACCCGCGCACTGTGACAAGCCCAGAGCTCTGCCTCTCACTACGTCACAGATGGTGCGTTCGCGTGTAATCGGATTTCCCATGATTAAACACGGCTTGAAGTTCAAAATCACTTTTAAAGCAAAATTAAAGTGATTTATCATTTTGTTTGCAAAAACGAACATATTTAAATGATAATATATATATATTATGAGCAATTTGATGAATAGTAGAAAAACCATGTCAGTGGATCTTTAAAAACACATAGAATTTATAAAACAGTATCAAAGCAAAATATGTTCAAGTATCAAGTAGTAAGTACAGAAGTATTAATTATACAATGATTCACTGGATAAGTGAATGTAATAAACAAGCGAGGCATCCAGACAGATTGTTACAAAAGTGTTTTAACTACCATTTAACGTATCAACGACACGTGCCTGATGATATGCCATGCATCACTGGGCTCTTTTAAGTGGGTATACTGGAATTCTTAAGCTTTTCTATTGGGTATACTCCGTATACCAGAGTATCACATAGACTACACCACTGAACCACGTCTAAAGATGTGGAATCTCCCTTTAGAGCAGTGTGACAGCAGCACCTGCAGAGTGAACGCAGACTGAGGTGGTAACGTTCAGGTGTTCAGTTAACTTCAACAGTTTAAATAAATTACTGTTGTTTTGTTTATCATGTAACAAATTCACACATTTTAACAACTCTTTGTTTTGGAGTTGACTATTTGGAGTTTCTTGCTCCTGTTTCATTTGTCATTTGTAACAATTACCGGTACAACAATTTCTGTTGTTTAAGTAACTGGTTCTGAGCTGAACTGGGCTGCACACAGTGTTTCGTGTCAGTACAGAGGAGAGTTTACTGATGCAGGTCAATATTGTAAACAAGAGTATTTCACTCTTCGACACTACTCTGATCAGTTCTGTTCAAAGTCAGAGTTGGTGGAACAAAATTGTGTATCCAGGGTCCCAGTTACATCCAACAAAAGCATTAATTGTAAAAGAAAAACAGTAAGATCTAAGATATGACAGCAGTTTTAAAATTTTTGTTAATTTTATTTATTTATTAACATAATGAGCATGAGAGTTCAAGTATCTCTGGGTTTTGTTCACAGTGAGGGAAGAACGGAGTGTGAGATTGGTGCAGTGTCTGCAGTATTGCGGACTCTGTGCCGGTCCGTTGCGGTGAAGAGGGAGCTGAGCTGTAAGGCAAAGCTCTCGGTTTACTGGTGGCCAGTTTATGTACCTACCCTCACCTATGACCATGAACTCTGGGTAGAGACGGAAAGATTGAGATTGTGGATCCAGGACATCTAAATGAGTTTCCTCTGCAGGGTAGCTGGACTCTCCCTTAGAGACAGGGTGAGATGTTCAGTTATAGGAGAGATTCAGAGTAGAACCACTGCCCTTCCACATCCAGAGGAGACTATTGCAGGGTTCACAGGATTTCAAGAACACAAAATTCCATTTTCTCCATGTCCAACTGGAAGGAGACCCCAAAAGAAGACACAGGACCCCTCGGAGAGACTATGTCTCTCATCTGGTCTGGGAACACCTTGGAGTCCTCCCAGAAGAGCTGGAAGATGAGGATGTGGAGAGCGATGTCTGGACCTCCCTGTTCAAAATGCTGCCCCTGAGACCCGAGTCCAGAACAAGAGGATGGATGACTGATCGATTGATTGAGGATAATTTAACGAGGAAGCAGAAATCTGTAGCCTCCATTGTCATTAATAGTCTTTATGAGTTTCTGCTGCCTTCAAAGCTTCTAAAACTAATGTCATCACTGTATGGAAACATACAATGACGACAACACATAGCACTTTCTTTATTTAATCACTCAGGGGGGTGGGGGTGGGCTGACAAATAAACAGTTGGCTTTTCTTTGTTCCTTTTTAAAAGCTTGGGTAAAATCCAGTTGAACTGACATTGGGACTACGGTAATTATAACAGGTGTCTGTTTTGCTGTTAAAGCAGTTACATTCGTTTTTGTAACCTCTAAAACTGGATAAATCTAAAGCATGCTGTTTGACGTTTCACTTTCTGAACACCCTTTCTTATTTTATTGTACTCTATTAATCCACAATGGCGAAATTAATTCTCTGCATTTTTCCAATTGCACATGTGGAGCAGAGAGCTGCCATCTAAGGTCCCGGGGAGCAGATGGTGGGGATTAAGGGCCTTGCTCATGGGCCCAGAGTGGGGCAAATGAGGGTGGAGGCAGGCGTGGGTGTTTCACCTAGCTATCCCACCCACATTTTGATGTTGTCAGTACAGGGAGTCTAACCGGCGACCCTTCGATCACAGGCCCACCCTCTCTAACCTCTGCGCCACCATTCCATTTATCCAGTTTTAATAAAACAAACTCATCTGAACAGACTAAAACAAAAACAACAGAAAACAAACTGAGGTTCGATGTCTTTTTGAGTCCCCTCCATCATCACAAGCGACTGTAACGTAATAAACTGGAACCAACATTCCTTTTTTTTCTTCTTTTTTTCATGATTTGAACTAAAATCTTGTGCGAACTGTTAGCCCTCAGGTTACATTTTGGGAATTTGTCTCAGAGCGACTACCACCAGACTTGGTTCAAAATGTGCCAACCTGACTGAGCTGTGGCCGTTCTTGTGTTTGCTAAGGTTCATCATCTGTGAAAAAAGGTTGGCAACCATCATGAAGTTAATGAGTGGTAGTAGCCTGGCCCTCGCCTTCCTGCACAGCTCCGCTCAATTCTCATTTCCCTTCACTGCACAGTCTGGGACTTCTCCCATCCACAACCATTTCTCCGGTAGATTTTTGTTCGGACCAATCAGAGAGCAGAAGGCGGAGTTTTGAACGACGTCGACTGACGTCGTCATTCAAAATGGCTGCCGCCACGAAGGAATTTTCAATAAAACAAGGTAAAAAACTATTATTTCTCTGCTGAGAAAAAATATATTTCATAGCTGACGTTATATCAGAAGTGTTCCTGAGCAATCAGAGAGCAGAAGGCGGAGTTTTGAACGATGTCGACTGACGTCGTCATTCAAAATGGCTGCCGCCACGAACGAATTTTCATCAAAACAAGGTAAAAAACTATTATTTCTCTGCTGAGAAAAAATATATTTCATAGCTGACGTTATATCAGAAGTGTTCCTGAGCTTAACAGTTCCTAAATCAATTCACGAAATGGTCAAATCTGCTGGATATTAAATAGTTTCGGTTTGATATTTTCCAAACAGCCTCGGGTGCGCTACGAAAATAAATGATAAAAAATCGAATTTTATCTCAAATGTTTCATCTAGGCCAACAGTCAGTAAATTAAAGACATATAATTACACACTGGTGGCAGAAAAAATATCCACCGAGTGGTTTCTGAGCAATTTATCTGATAGCCTGGACCTCGCCAGGCTAAACTAACAAAACTCTGCCTCCTGTTCTCTGATTGGTCCATTCAAAAATCTCCAGGAGAAATCGTTGTCTATGGCAGAGATGCCAGACCCTAGTCCAAAGCGAAGTGAAGGACAAGGGTCTGGTTTAAACCAGGCTAGAGTGGTAGATGTAAACTCAATTAACACTTCCTTAAACAATTAATTGAAATCTGTCCAGTGGTTTAAAATATACATACTGTAGTTAACAGACATAAGGGGTTGACTCCAAAAGTTCACACTTGTTTTGTGTGATCTGTAAGCCATAAAAACTAGGGATGCACAATATTATCGGCATAGTATCGGCCGATATTAGCGTTAAAGTTCAATATCGGACATTCCATTAAAATAACTCACCAATATAAAAGGCGCCGTCTTTGCTTGCAACGGCAGCGCAACGTGATGACGTCACTCATGCCTACCTGATCTCACGGCGGAGAGGAAAATTAAAAATGTTGGCGGTGTGGAAGTTTTATTTTTCGTTGGTGAGGATGTCGGATTTTGAAGATGTATAGACTACGTTGAGCCTCGCTACATCGTCCCCAGTCGGAGATATTTTTCCGATGTAACATTAACCGAGTTACAAGCAGTCAATTCCAACATCATTGAGAAGCTAATAGCCAATAGCATGACTTGGGCGAGTTTTACCACAGACATTTGGACGTTGTGTTAGCCCCGTTAGCATGATTAGTCTTACGGCACAATGGATAAACAAAAACTTTGAACTTAAAAAGGCTGTCCTTCATGCACAGGAATGCAGAAGATCCCACACTGCAGCTAGGAACCTGGAACAAGCCTCCACAAATGAAACAGCATTGCAGGTGATTAATACTAATAAATAACATTTAACACTTTTCATTTAATATACAGTGAGGAAAATAAGTATTTGAACACCCTGCGACTTTGCAAGTTCTCCAACTTAGAAACCATGAAGAGATCTGAAATTTTCATCTTAGGTGCATGTCAACTGTGAGACATAATATAAAAAAATAAAATAAAAAATCCAGAAATTTCAACGTATGATTTTTAAAATAATTTGTGTTACTGCTGCAAATAAATATTTGAACACCTGTGAAAATCAATGTTAATATTTGGTACAGTAGTCTTTTTTTTGCATGTACAGAGGTCAAAGGTTTCCTGTAGTTTTTCACCAGGTTTACACACACTGCAGCAGCAGGATTTTGGACCATTCCTCCACACAGATCTTCTCTAGATCAGCCAGGTTTCTGGGCTGTCGCTGAGAAACACAGAGTTTG
>JBBPBX010085027.1:0-15174 GCA_038048925.1 Garcialebias charrua
CAATCTGTTCATGACGAGCGTTTACATGCAGCTGGCTTTTATTCTGAACAGTCTCTTCTCTTTAAGTCAAAATACGCTTTTGTTGTTGAGATTTAAAGCATTTAATTTTGTCTAATTTTCAACCAAACTTTTCAATGCCTCCTTTGCAGCGAGCACCTGTCTTGCGCGTTCACCTTCTTCGTTCACGGTGACAGCAACGTTTGCACGAGTGTGGAGATCGCCCAGCATCAACCTCTCCAGAGACTCGGCGAAGAGCACCTTAGCCTCGCGCAGCAGAGTTCCAGCCCGCTGCAAGGTAGGTTCACCGGAGTGTAGGATATTAGTGAGGATTTAAAAAGTTTTTCTTTGTTTCGGTTAGTGCAGGTATTTTATATGTGATGCAACTTCTCTGCCCTGCAGTTATCCTCAGCCCATATGGCTTGAACGGGACTCTCACCGGCCAAGCTTTCAAGATGTCAGATCACCCTACTCAGAAGCTCATAGAGGAGTGGAGGCAGTTTTATCCCATTTGCCCCAATTCCAAGGAGGCCCAGGAGGACAAGATGGAGGATTCAGACTGGGAGGATGACTCCCTGGCAGCTGTGGAAGTCCTTGTCGGTAAGGCTTTATAACTATTTACGAAAGCAGCGGTGGGTGACGGGAATGTACCGGTAAGCAGTTGTCCCTGAACTTGGTATGTATTACATTTTTTATAAGATGACTTTACTTACACAGAACTTTTTATGTTTAAATAAAGTCATTTACCGCACCGACGATCTGTCGTCATTTGACCTAGGGGCCGTTTACAAAGCGCGTATTTTGAGTGAAACCGCACCTTTCTTTCTGTGGTTCTGCTGTTCATTTATACAACACCTGTAGCCCCCCCCCCTCTTTGAATCTGGAGGTTTCTCAACCTACCTCTCAGAGTGGAGGTTTTCGGGAGATCTGCCGCTGATAATGTACACATCTCGCGTTAAACCACATGTGCGCGCACACGTGCAGACCGATGGCATATTTCTATCAACAATGGCGGCGGAGTATAACACACTGCTTTCTGAGCTACGACTGATGGATGAATATATTTTGGGTCTCGTAGTTAATCTACGCAGGAATGTAGCTGCTGTGACCGCCTGTGTTGGAAGAGACACCAGTCGGATCCAGTTCTAATATTGCTAATATTGAACGAGCCTGTCGAGGCAGGCGGATATTTCACGCGTTGCGTTGGACTAAAACCTACTAAATGTGCTAAATAATAACAGTTTAACAATAATAAACAGTACTTATGTTAGTGTGGGCAATATAAAGAAGGTATCTGAGCTTAACGAAGCTATCTGGACATTATGTAATTCAAGTTATTTGATTTAAATGATGCGAAACACATCGCATGTTAATAAAGTTGAAAATGAAGACGTCAGGTTTAATTTTTATTTATTTATTCAACACCACAAACTGTATGTCACACAAACACTGATAATTAAACTGAACACAATTAAAAAAACAAGTTAACCGAACTGTGAACTACATTAATGAACAGGACTCTGCTCTCTGTCATCCTGGATACTGACGCCATGTTGTTTATCTGGCTTGTACAGACTGTAGCTTAAAACATTGAAGGAATTAAATTAAATAACTGAGGGAATTTTAAATAAATAGTTCATTCAACATCTCTCTCCGACGTCCTCCTGCACCACACCTGGGCCCAGGCTCGTTCAGAGCTGGTCCACCTCTGGTGGGAGGGCAGCTTCTCCTCGCAGGAAAAAAAAAAGTCCTTGCAGGGAGCGGTCCGAGGCAGCACGCATGCGCATTAAATGAATGTACAAAATTCACAGTGCCAACTAATGACCCGGCATGGCAACTACAGCGGATTCGGGGGGTGGGGGATTCTTTCAGATGCATGTAAACACAAAATCCATCCATGTCAACGCGGATCTTTTCCTCAAATTAACATAAGAAGAAGAAAAAAACTAAGTTCCCCTCCACTGTGTCCATGTAAATACAGCCCCAAAGACAACTTGGCTACAATGCAATGATGAAAGACTAACCTGATGTTTTCAGGCATCTACATTCCTTTAAAATATGTAAATGTGCTTGGTTCCAGCGGGAGTCAGGATGGTCTACCCGTCCTGTCTGGTGCTTCTCCCCCTGTCAGACCTCCCTGCCATGGTCCCTCAGGGCTCAGCCAACACCCCGGGGAGCCAGTGTGGTGCTCAGCAGGGCCAGACGACTCACAGAGACTCTGCCATATCCTCTGTTACCCTGACTCCTCCAACGTCACCAGAAGAGGCTCACACCGGTAAGACTTGGACCTGAACATATCAGCTGATGCTTCTGTGATACTGATGCTTCATTTGTCTTTTTTCCTCTTCAGACTATCAGCCTGCTCACAGGTGGCTAAAGCTGTCCTCTGCGTCCGATTGCTACAACTCAAATAACACTCTTCATGGGGGGAAAATCCCCCGGAGGCTGGCTGGCCAGATGGTGGAGTCAGTATGGCAGGAATATAACATAAACCGTACAGGGAACAAGTATGTTTATTCACACTTTTTTATTATTGATTAGCTCTTTTTGGCAAAACTGAATCCTTGTGCTGACAGAAAATGTGACTTTCCGTTGATGTTTAGAAGGAAGTTCACAAACTGAATCCTTGTGCTGACAGAAAATGTGACTTTCCGTTGATGTTTAGAAGGAAGTTCACAAACTTGACGAACGGAGCGTGTGAGGAGGAGTCTGACAACACTGGACTCTGGGATTTTGTGGAATCAACTTGCAGACCAACTTGCAGTTGTTCAAGGTACATTTTCACATCTAGGGATGTGTGATATGGCATAAAATTCATATCCTGATATCTATTGTGATGGGTGGTGGTATTGATGGTAAAAATATATCATGATATGTTTTTGGAATAAAATTTGGAATAGGAATTTTAAAAAAGCATAGGGTGTCATTTTGCCATCATTTATTTTGAAAACCGCTATACTACAAAATAATCTCAATCAAGAAAATTCCACTACTAGGTCCAGAGAGTTTTAAGGCTCCCCCATAGCTCTGCATACGGCCGTACGCGTGTTCGTACACGTGTACTGTACGGAGACAGTTCACCCGCACAGCTCAGCATTCATTCTCGCGTTTTTGCTCCAAATTCTTGACATCATTTGAGCAGCTGCAGTGAAGAGCGTTTACCTATGGGACAAATTGGGGTTGCTGATTGGTCATTTGCTGACACGCCTACTGAATTTATTGACAGATCGGGTGGTATTTATCAAAGTACTTGCATATTCTTGAATTTGAGGATGGCCATAATTATTTAATAGTTGTTGACGCTCAAATTCAAATGTGTCTGTGTTAATGATTTTTATAACAAAAAGCACATATACAGAAATATCTTCAGTTTGGTGTGATTATTCAAAACTGCTAAATTGACATTATTGTGAAAACTTTAAGTAAAACCATTGACATGATAAAATGTGGATGGCACCAGGATTAAAGGGATAAAAGCAATTAATTACTCAAATGTTAAGAATATTGAAATAAATTAGGTCAATGATGCAAATCCCTTACTGTATTACCTCAAGAAATTCTGAAGTAGCTTCACATTCCGTGAACTCTGCATAGCCCATGTCCCGCAAGGCACGTAGCGCCACTGCCACTGAGTTGCTCAAAGTCTGAGCGGGTGGTCAGTTGCCTGCCGCTTGCAGCACTTTCGCCTCTTTGCAGTGGCTTCCAATTGCTTTGCAAAAATATGCAAATATATAAATAATATTAATGTGGAATTTAACAGTTAAAAAAAAATTATTCACTTATCAATTGTGTGAATCAATTAATACTCACAACATCAGACTGAGCTTTATCCTGAGACAGGTCCATTGCCAGGTTGTCTTCTATTCTTCTAGAGGTGTTTGAGCCTCTTGTTTTTACAAGCTAAAATAAACAAAAGTAGAGTGTCTAAAATGTGCTAAGAACAACACTTTGTTTATTGCTAAATTTGCAGAAAGAAATACTAAACTGTGACATTTAACCACATATTTATATATACAGTAGTTTATAGACATATCAATCTTATACAACTTGAAATCTTGTAGGTCGATGGTACATACCCTTTGAAGATGAGATGGAAAATTAAAAAGTGTTGGAACAACACTATCTTTTAATCTGACAGTCTGCCCTGTCCGATCGAAGTCCTCAGACCTGAAGTGATCACTGCAGAGCAGTGTCCTGTCCAGGGCAACAAAACCCTCTCTTCTCAGGGCAACTTCCCACTGCCGCCTCCTCTCTCTGGTTTTGGGAAACCTTAAAAACATGAAGAAGCTGGTCATTATTTTCCACACTTCCTTTCTTTACCTTTGAATTATAGTAATGACAAGTATACACATATATCATACTTTTGGTGTGCTTGCATTTACTTTTGGTACAATAAAACAGCTATTAAAAATGGTATCAAAAAGAAACACTGAATCATAATCATAATTTATATAAAGATACTTTTACAAGCCTTATACCATACCATTTTATTTATAGAGCACTTAAAACAACAACAAGGTCAACCAAAGTGCTGTAAATATATATTATGTCATTATTATGTAAATATATATTATGTATAATATTATGTCAATAATATTATCTCACATTTTTTGTGTGTAGCGTGACGTGTAATGTGCACTGATCCAAAATATAACTATGATTATTCTAATTAAAGTAATAATACTGTCACAGAGTCTTACAGGTGAAATGTGATCCCAAGGTTTCTTGTTTTGATGTTACGTCTATTGGAGCATCCATAGGCTGCACAAAAGTCAGGCATCTTGTCAAAGAGTATTTCTGTAAAACACAAAGCAGTAATTAGTGTTGAACATACCAAACCGCTTGGAAATCATGTGCAGCTTTAGTTCAGTTAAAAACAAAGAGCTCCTAGTGATCTAAGAATGCTGGGGAAATGTTTGGAATACTAGCTAGCCCTTAATCAAAGGCTCTTGTTAATAGTCTGCTAATAAATACAGTCATGATCAAGACAGTCATTTAGACAAAAGATTAGTTTGTTTTAAAATAGTTATTGGTGTAATAAAAACAGAATTTAAATTCTAGATTCTCGATGAGTGTGACACCCAAAACACGAATAAAACCTTTTAAAAAAGACGAAACTGCTGTCTGATTACCAAAGAAATCATAGCCACGTTAATAACGTTTTTAAAAACATAAACCGTTTGTAAATCCGTCAAGATTACAGCGAGTTAAGCGTATTTTTGTTTGTATAAATCCCTCACCTCCATACGGTTTCCACAGCTGCAGCTAATGTTGCTGTCTGTGGCAAGATGGCTGCCGCTTGACGACGCCGCTGACTCCTCCTCAGCTTATCTAGTGTATATATCTATGGTGTAATGAGCCCCCCTTCTTCTTCTTGTTTTGTTTTAATGCGATTGGCAGACCAACTGTAAGGTGCATTACCGCCACCTACTGTGCTAGAGTGTGGACAGGAGATAAACAGGAAAAAAATTATAATTCTGTAATATTAATTTAATAACTCGACTAAATTCTCTCTATTAAGTTTGTATTTTTCAAGAAAATGTTAATTTGATCTTTAACTTTACTGATATCACTACTAAAAACATCCCTAATTGTAAATTTAATATTAATTTATTTTTGGAAATTCATTCTTTCTGTTTCATACCCTGGACATTCCATAAAGACACGTTGAACCGTTTCAGGAAGATTGCTGGTGCGCTTGTCACATAGTCCTGTTGCATACTTTCTGATTATTTTAAGAGATTGATTAAGGCCTGTGTGTCCTATTATATTGTACCACTGGTACATTTTCATTTGTAAATCACTTCTTGGTCGGCTGCCTTCATACATCTCCTCCTACATGTCTCTGCGTGGGTGCAGCTACAGCATGCACTCTCAGGACATGATTACCTGTAGTGTTCCCTCAGTGAGGACTGAACTTGGAAAAAGGGCATTCTCCTACTTCGCTCCTGCTGGAATATCTTACAAAAAGATCTGAAGCTCTCGAACTTGACCTCTCTAAATGGCTTGAAGAATCTGTTGGACTCCTGGCAAGAACCAATACAGACACGTTCCTACAATTGCCTTATAATCTAACAATATCAACAGGACAATAGATGACCTTTCCATTATTCATATTAATAGTAGAAGTTTAAGTGCAAATTTATCAAATATAACAGATTATTTAAAACAATTACACAGAACATTCAGTATAATAGCTGTCTCCGAAACATGGTCTAATGATGAAAATATAAACAGTGTTTACATTGATGGGTATGAACTTTATTATATGAACAGAAAAAATAAACGAGGTGGTGGAGTGGCTCTATTTATAAATAAAGAAATAACATGTAAAAAGATTGACAAAATGTCGTTTTAGTAGAAAATCTCATGGAGATGATTACAATTGAAATAATTAACACTAATTAAAAAAACATAATGATAAGTTGTATATATCGATCACCTGAGTAAAATATAGACCTATTCACCAATCAAATCATGGAGATGCTGGAGAGGAGTATTAATAAAATTGAGACTTCAATATTGACTTAAATAAAAATACAGTCTCAACTAACATCAATACATTCATTAATTCAATGAATAGTTTAAATCTGTATCCATTAATATCTAAAACGAGAAGAATTACCACTCACAGCACCACTATAATTGATAATATATTTACAAACATAACTAATACAGAGATAATGGGAGGAATTTTGATTACTGATGTAAGTGACCACTTACCAGTTTTCACAATTTATGGTGAACATCATTGTCATATAAAAGGAGATACAAACAAGAGAAAAATAATAAATACATCAAAAAAGGCTTTGAATAATCTAATTCACAATCTACAGGAACAAAATTGGAAAACGGTGTATGTTGATGATGTTAACATAGCATATGATGTATTTATGAACACCTTGGGAGCATTGTACGAAAAACATTGTGTGCAAAAAAATTATACAAAACGAAATACTGTTGATAAACCATGGATGACAAATGGATTGAAAAACGCTTGTAAAAAAAGAATAATTTGTACTCGAACTTCTTGAAATTGAAAACAAAAGAAGCAGAATAAAGATACAAAAAGTATAAAAACAAACTGGTTTGGATCATAAGAAAACATAAGAAAGACTATTATAGTAATTTATTAGACAAAAGTAATGGTAATATGAGATCAACATGGCAAATAATGATAAAGCGTTCTAAAAAATCATGAATCCAAATCAAGTATTCCACAATATTTTGTTAAGGATGGTAATGATATCCATGACCAAAATGTGATTGTAAATTAGTTTAATAATTATATTGTAAATAATAATAATAATAATAATGAATTCAATTTATAATGCACTTTTCATTAATAAAAATCTCAAAGTGCTATAAAATGTTGGCCCAAGCCTTGCAAACAAAATACCTACAGCAGATGCAAACGTGAATCACAAAATTACGAGTTGTGCCAATAGTATCTTTTTGGAAGGAACTGACAAAGAAGAGGTAATGGATGTTGTAAATTACCTTGCAGACAAAAGATGTAAGGATTGGGTTGACATGGATATGATGTTTGTAAAAAATATAATGAGTTATGTCATATTTGTACACATCTGTAACCTGTCATTCAAATCAGGAATATTTCCAAATAACATGAAAACAGCCAAAGTGGTTCCACTTTTTAAAAATGGGGATAAGCGTGACTTTAATAATTATAGACCAATATCACTGTTGCCACAATTTTCAAAAATTTTGGAGAAATTATTAGGGATAAGATTGGATCGATTCATTGATAAACAAAACACACTTAGTAACAGTCAATATGGATTTAGAAAAAATAAGTCTACATCAATGGCACTTGTTGAATTGGTGGAACAAATAACAAATGCAGTTGATCAAAAGAAGAGTTGTATTAGTATTTATGTTGATTTAAGGATAGCATTTAATACTATAGATCGTGGAATTCTTGATAAACTATATACATATGGTATTAGAGGGACAGCATTAAAGTGGGTAAATAGTTATTTAGAAGATCGAAAACAATTTATTCAAATTCATGACATAAGATCCAGATTTTGTAATATCACATGTGGAGTGCCTCAGTACTTGGACCCAGGTTATTAAATTTGTATGTAAATGACTTGGTTAATGTGTCAGACTTTTTTAGATGTGTTTTATTTGCAGACGACACAACATTTATTTGTAAGGGTGATGATACAGAACAAATGCTGGAGTTAATACAGTCAGAATTTGTGAAAATCCAAAATTGGTTTTGTCTAAATAAGTTATCATTAAATCTGGATAAAACTTATTACATGATACACAGCAACAGAAAAATATGGGGAGCCGTTTTAGCCAAAATTAAATAAATAAATAAAATGGTGAAATAAATAGTTATTTGTCATTCATTAACCTATTTTTCCATATTTTCCCACTTTTACTTAATCAATTTTTCATTTACCTCCACTTTTACTTAATCAATTTTTCATTTACCTATTTTCCCATTTTTACTTAATCAATTTTTCATTTACCTATTTTCCCATTTATCAATTTTTCATTTACCTATTTTCCCATTTTTACTTAATCAATTTTTCATTTACCTATTTCCCCATTTTTACTTAATCAATTTTTCATTTACCTATTTTCCCATTTATCAATTTTTCATTTACCTATTTTCCCATTGTTGACGTATGAAACTTATCCGCCCCAGAATTCGTTATTTGGTTCACTTCGGATCAGAAAGGAAAAATACACTGAAAATATGACAAACACTCATAATTTAAAGTTCCAAAAGACCAGTTTAATTAATCATAAGTTTAAAAAAGAGTCACAGAATACATTTGTCCTATTCCTAAAAGTCATTACATTTGTTCAAAATAGAGCCAGGGAGACAGTGGGGAGAGAGGGTGGAAGAAAAGACATTTTATGTGTTTCAAGGGAGACCTCATACAACCTGATTAATCTGAATCCAGTAGTCTTCACCCCGGGGCCTTTCTGCCTCCTCGCTGAAGGAGGATACATGTTTTTATACTCCTGCAGGATATTCCTGCCTTCCACCAATCACAGAGGCCCTCTTTGTCTCTCTGGTGGGGTATTTTCCTCCCCCTTAACTGATAGAGGAAATACCATTTGCTTTTTTTCAGTCTACAGAACCCTTTTTTTGGTAAAAGAGTGAAGGATATATATTCATTCATTCAACCTTTATTTATACAGGCTGACCTTACACAGTTCTACTTTTAATCTGATTGAAAACTACTTCACAACTATTATATAATTAATGCACAAGTGCTTTATGATCAAGGTATTAATTGTTTTACTACGTTTATGCAATCATGTTCTCTGCGCCTTCAAGTGAACACAGTTTTCAGAGCTGGACACCTTTTTTCCAACTCCCATGAGGCTGATGGGGGAAGTGTGGCTTACACCCAGAACAAAGAGACCAGTGTCTCCTTGCCAGTCACATAAATCTGTGAAGTCATAAAACTGACAGAAAGGCACTGCCATAAGCCACTCAGAGACAAGAAAAGATCCACTTTCAAGCATTCCTTAAGTCCCAAAGCCTCACATGAGCACATGCTCACTATTCTGTCTCCTCTCAGGAAACCCTTACCATTCTATGAGAGAAATTTGATCATTTTGAACGCCGTGTGAAGACTCCTTCATAATAAAAGAAAACACAAAGATACATATATTTTCATTTCACAACAATCCCCCTTTGGACCTCATTCTGCTGAGGTCCATCACAAAAGAAATAAAATCACACAACACACAATGTAGTTTAATGCATATATACACAATATTCAATCAGTTTTTTCAAAATCCTCCAAGTTATGCCCTCTTGTCTGGCCACCACATTTTGACTCAATTTGTTAATATGCAAATTGTAGAATATAAGGAAATATATGCAAACTATGAACAATAATAATAGTAAGTGCTTAGGATATTGCAGAATTATGAACCTTAAGTTCCCAAGTTCCTCCTCCGCATCAGGCAGTTGTCTCCTCAGGGGCATTCCCCTGGCGTTGCTCAGGGCAGACCCCCGGCATTGCACGCAACTTTATTCAACTACTTTGGGTCTATCAAGGCATGAGAGTTCGAATGCGAGCTCCTCTTGTTGTCCAGCCCAATCCTTTAGCTCCTTCCTGGTTCACGGGCTGGAGCACACTGAACCGTGTGGATCCCCTGGCATTGACACGCACTGCCTGGGGTGTGCGTTCAGCGACCCCCCACGGGTCCTTCCTGACCAGGGCTGTTCTGGTCTTGCCTCCCCGGGACTCCGTTGAGAAAACTCCCTCAGCTGGAGCATTTCCAGGAACCACCTATCACAAACAGAATGTGCCACAACAAACAACACCCAATCAATATAAATCAGTAGTACAAAGAATGAATCATGCATGTTAGTTGGTTTGGAAGAGGCTTAATCTTCATTAGGGTTAATTATGAGTAGTTTTAAGGCGGTTCATACTTACAAAAAATACTGTACCTTTTCACTCAGCTTATAGCAGAAATTACACACATAACAATAACATCACAAGCGGCGGCAGAGCATAATTAAAAAATAACATAGCAAGCGGCGGCAGAGCATAATTCACAAAACATTGTACACCTGTGGTTCTATACACATTTTCCCTGAGTCAATAAGTCACATGTCGTCTAGTCAAGTCAATTGCTATAATTCTACAGAACCATCATATTTCTAAACATCCTCTGATCAGGTCCACTTCAGGTTTGAGTGCAGCCTGCAGGCCAGGAAACATTTCCAAGGGGCGTCCCCCTCCTGCTTCACACACATAAAAAAACAACATTGTTGTTAATCGCTCATTTGAAATATGCTTGCATGCTTACATCAATACTCCTTCCTCCATGACATGATTAAAGAAAATAAAACGTTCAAGACCGATGCCGCCTCAATATCAACGCAAGTGAACTTTGTTTATAACGCCAATTTATCAGTTCATCTTTTAGTTAATTAGTTATTTCTAGGAACATTTGTCAACCTAGTTGTTTCTAGGAAACATTTACAATCTAGTTATTTCTAATTAGTTATTTCTAGGGACCAATTCCAACCTCTCTATTTTTAGAAACATCTGTCAACCTCTTAACCCCCTTTTGAAACAAAACTCTACCTTGTTTCAATTATGCCAAAGTTATTTGGTTAATAAATTGGAAATTGTGTCTAAATTTACCATCCTTTAACCTTAGCACTAGTGTCAGATGTTTCCTAAACCTCAGCCTATTGCCACCTCTAATTTGGTTTTCACAACCATATAGCTAACTATAATCTACGATATCATCTCATTTTCTTTAAAATTATAATCATTTACCAAAATGTACCCCTTGTGACACATCAGAATCCCAACATGCACTCCGCCAAGGACAACTGCAAAAACAAAAATATAAAAGTTAACTCGTTTTGGGGTCAGGAGCTAGGATCATTTCCCTTGCTCCCCTTCAGCTTCACCACAGAGTTACAGGAACCAGAAGAAGCAAGTCGTCAGATCCACCTGAGCACAGTATAACTAAAAATCATGAAGCCTGCGCTAGCAGGCCCAAATGTGCCTATGTGTTTCATTAAAAATTTATCATAGCAACTGTAGTTTTGATCCCGGCTACTAAGATCAACGACAGATCCTCACAGATCAATATGGGGTGCGGCCTTTGCTGGTGTGAGTGACTTCAGGACCATTTGTTCTCTTGTCTGTTTGGAGAACGTGTTCAGCTTTCTCTTGTTCCAGCCCCCAGTGAGACGTTCACTGGGTTCTGATTCTCGTCCGGACCCCCCAAATCCGGACCGTATATCCTGGCCATTTGTGTCTGATGACCATGTTTTGACAGTTCTTTGAGAAAGTCTTTGCCTCTGCTCGGCTGAAAGTTTTTGTGGACAGTCTTTTGTTCTTTCGGTGCCTTTGTTGTTTTCAGTCGTTCCTTGCGTATGCCCCTCAAAGTTCTTGAGCAAGGTTGCATATGAGTTTGTTCTTCCCAGTGAAGTCACAGTGAGTCAGTTTCTGGACACACCTTCATATTAAATCTGATCCGATCTGATCAATAACCACAGTAGCTGAGATTCAAAAGTCAGATGCTGCATGTGTTTTGACAGAGGCCTATCTTAATGCATATTTACCATTATGTGTTCTGTATAGATGAGGTGGGATTCATAAGACTCACTCTTGTTCCATCAACATTGTTCAATGAGGCTATTCAAAAAATTAAAAAATTAAAAAATCATTAACAGACCAGGGTCAAATTAATTTTCTGTTAACAATCTTCATTATGGATCCTTCGACGGAGGCATCTTTTAATCTGATCTGCACAACAGATCCAAAACATTAGTTTACCTAAAAGTGAAATAATCAATTCAACCCTGAAATCAAAAAATACTGTAGCCTACTTTTATTTTAGAAAATATAATTTACGGTCTTCTAAGACCCCCTTGCTAGTATACAGTCTATGATAATTAGCCAATTCCTTGAGACTTCTAAGATCTGCCTACTTGTTGGATTTATTTATGCATCGTGTGTATTTTCATGCCCTCCTAAATTGTCAATTTGAAATTATTAAGCTCAGTGGCTCATTTATCCAAAGTAAAATGTGGGCTCTTTCATTTTGGCCTGTTGTTCCAGGTATATAACTATTAGTCCAGGGGTGTCAAACTCATTTTGATCTGGGGGCCGCATACAGCTTAATCTGATCTCAAGGGGGTCAGACCAGAATACTCATTCCAAAAGTCCACTTTTGTCTTTGTATTAGTGCAAAGAATAAAGAAATTATGAAAATATTGACATTAAATTAATTGTCCTTTTACATTTTTACTCAGTTCAACATTTAAGTGCATTACGTATTAAAGAACTGATCAGTGATTGCACGTTTTAAAACATTTATTCAACAAACTGTTTTGTTAAATACCCTGATGCATGCTCCATAATCCATGTAGAGAAATCTAAAAAAGCTAAATCTGAGCTTCTGGACATACAAAAAAACAGTTCTGTTAAAACCCTTTCCTGCATGTTAAAAGTGCATCAAAATTTAGAAATGAATGAATTTTAAATCCATTTTCCACATCTATAAATATGTATTCATTTAAGACCTGTCTGTGAGGGCTACTCCCTCCTTAGCACTTTGAGATTTCCATTAATGAAAAGTGCGTTATAAATTGAATTCATTACTATTATTATTATTATTATTTATTCTTCAAACCCCAATCTGTCCTCTTCTTTTATTCATCTGACTCCAAACAGTTATTAAACTCTGTACCTGCACCCCTTTACTTTTATTAAATGTTTCAGAACGAATAACCCAACTGGATGACTAAATTAAAAAATAAAGTGACTCCGACCTGTTTTTGGTTTTTTCTAGAAATTATTATGCTCCTGTCTGCAGTACCTTTTTTCGTCCATCAGGGGTCTCCATTATACTCAGGCTCAATGTTGCCAGCTGTACGATAATTTTCGTATTTGTACGATAATTTTGCCCTCTGTACGATCAATAATCCCGACAAAGGCCAAAAATACAATAATTTCGCCATTCTGTAAACGTGTAGTTGTGATCGGTTTTCATCAGCCTGTCGCAACTGTCTGTCGGAGTTTTTTTTTTTGTGAACCCTGAAGGCGTCTTGGAATTCCAGCTAATCCTGCTTTTCTAAATGTGACAGAAGACTTTCTGTTGAGCTCATTTAGTTGCCCCCAGACAATAATGCGTATTAATGTCTATGGTTCCCCCAGTACTGACGCCACAAAGCTGTGAGTGCCTGTTAGACGCTACAGTACAGTACTTATTATTTTGTTTATAATGGGTGTACGATAATCCTACATTTCTCACCTGGCAACCCTGCTCAGGCTGTACAGGAAACGACTGTCTTTTGCGTCCGCTCACAAGACGTGGACATTCACTGGAACTATTCACAAAAGTACGTCTTCCAAATTGGTAATCCACTTTCTCTGCTTCTTATATTGGAAAATGCAAGTATGCCTCACGTCCTATACACAAATTATAAGACTACATCTCGTAAACCACGTCGGACCTATGGCTCGTTAGCTTTGCTGTTAGCTGCTAAATTCGTCTACAAAACTAAATTTGGATTATTTAAAGTCGATATTGTTTATCTACACGACGCGCCACTGTACGCTTTGTTAGCGAATCCGATGTGAGCTGTCTACCGTTACAAAGTTATAAAATGTCCGCTGTTAGGCATATGCTATGCTAACGGGAGGTTCACTACAATTTTCTTACTTTCCCGTTTATCTATATTATAACCTAAAATTATTGAGATAGAATGTCATAATCCTTTTTGATCAATCCTTCCAATTGTGACGGTTCATTCGGCCCTAATTAATTTGTCTCGAACTGTCCGCAAATATTTTATTTGTTTATTCAAAAAACCGTACTATCCTGAGGCCTTCTAGCCTGGTTAAAACCAGACCCTCGTTCAGAGCTGAAGTTCTATTCTTTCATTTCACCCACATTCACGCTGTAGAAAATGATCTCGTCCTGTTAAAATGGAGAAGTGTAACCCGTTTTAATGTAACGTTTATTTTTGTGTTTCAGGAACCCAGCCCCAACTCCTGAAGAGGTGGAGAATTCGTTTATTACTCTATTAACTGCTGTATCTAAATAAAACTGTTCTAACTTCAGCGCCTCAATGTTTGTTTCATATTTAAGAAGAAAAAGCAATCCATAAATATGTCATACAGGCTAAAAATACAGTAATCATTATTTTCCTCCTTCCATTTTTGGACTCACCATGTTTTCAAATTGCCTCTCCATTATTTATTTGTTTATTTAAAAATAATACAGGAGCGTTTATTTATATGGTAGAGAAATAACACTAAATGTGTTATTTCATGATTTCATGATTTATAGCAGATTTTTAGCAAAAGCTCCGGGAATATCTGCCCCTCTCTTTTTTCTCTCCCCGTGGGTCGGGAGTTCAGAAGGTAGCCGCACAGCAGAGCTCTGAGCGCGTGTGCCCGTGCTCTCTGGACAGAACCGAGCTCTGAGTCAACGACCAGAACTCCAGGGGTCACCACAGAACGGGGAGCCAGGGAGAAGACGAGAGAAGCCGCGTGGCTCATGCTCCTTTCTGCGCAGAAGCTGAGAGGCTCTGAGAGCAGCGAGCAACAGTCCGCAGGGTGTTATATCTTATTAAAACGTCTATAAAATAAATAAAAAATAAAAACAGAGCACTGGTCCAGTTGTACACACAAATGC
>JBBPBX010085028.1:3207-15174 GCA_038048925.1 Garcialebias charrua
CCGGGATTTGAACCGGGGACCTGCTTCGCTGAGAGGCAGCAGCTCTACCAGTTGTGCCACCGTGCTGCCCAATCTTATATACTTGGTCATTTAATTGGGCCGAGATGGTGTAGAGGCAGGGCAGCCGGCTCAGGACCGGAAGGTCCCGGGTTCGATCCCCGGTCACTGCATCCCTCGTTGTGTCCCTGGGCAAGACACTTAACCCCGAGTTGCTCCCGGTAGGACTGGCTGGCGCCTTGCATGGCAGCTACCGCTACCGGTGTATGAATGTGTGTATGAATGGGTGGATGGTTGGTACTGTGAAGCGCTTTGGGGCCCCTCATAAGGGGCTGGAAAGCGCTATATAAGTAAGCTCCATTTACCATTTATCGAGGACAATTATCTAATATTACCGTATTTTCTGGACTATAGGTCGCAATTTGTTGCCTAATTTGCATGCCCTGCGACTAATAGAGGTGAGACCTGTTTATGGATTTCCCCCCATGTTTTTAGACCCATTTTTGGCTCAGATATGACCGTTTTTCATTTTGGCCAAAAATGGTGCAGTACCAATTTTGGCCGCTAGGGGCGAAGGTAGTACCAGTTTCGGCCGCTATGGGCGCTAAAGAGACCTCTAGTCTGTGTACGTGCAGACAGACGTGCGTACCTGGAGGCGTTACCTGTTTGTGTATTGAGGATAAATACCCATCACCAGGCCAACATCTCTAAGAGTGAGTGAGGAGAATTACAAAGAGCATAGACGAAGGACAACAGCAAAAATGACAGAAGAACCATGCTACTGAAGAGGAAATCATACACCACCGAGTTCAAACTCCAGGTCATAAAATACGCCGTGGAGCACGGGAACCAGCCAGCTGATCGCCACTACGGGGTCAGTGAAAAAGTGATTCGGGCTGGCGGAAAGCTGAGAGAGCGCTCACCGCCATGAAGCGCTCCAAAAGGGCCAACAGGGGCCACAAAGTGCGCTGGCCAGAGCTGGAGGAGAAGGTCAAGTCCTGGATCCTCGAGGAGCGCGCCTCTGGGAGAGGGGTCTCCACCGTCCAGCTCAGGATCCACGCCATGGCTGTGGCTAAGGACCTCGAGATCTCTGAGTTTGCCAGGGGCCCATCGTGGTGTTTTCGGTTCATGAAAAGGCATCGGCTGTCGATCAGGGCCCGCACCACGATGTGCCAGAATCTACCGGTGGACTTCGAGGACAAAGTGGACAGTTTGTGCCTTTGTGTCTCGTCAGGTAAGCTAACATTTTTTTATTTTATTTACTGTATCTTGCTGAATTTTAATATATTAATTTAAAATAAAATCGGTAGATACAGATCTGTTTGCGCGCTCACAACGGGTCTGTGAGTGCGCACGCTCGTTTCTTTTGTTTACTGTAGGGTAATGTCTCCCTTTGTCTGTCTCGCAGGTCCAGGCCCATGGAATAGCAGCGGACCACATCGTGAATATGGACGAAGTTCCACTGACTTTCGACATACCGATGGGCCGCAGCGTCTCCCAGAAGGGACAGAAGCCCATAAACATTTTAACCACAGGCCACGAGAAATCACACATTACAGTGGTTCTGGCCTGTGGCGCAGATGGCTCCAAACTCCACCCCCCTTGTGATCTTTAAATGGAAGACGATGTCCAAGGAAAACTTCACATAACAGCTCCCCTGGAACCAATGACTCAGATATGCAGATGTGTTTACTTGCCTTCTGTTTCCCACCTCAACCAGCACACAGAAGACAGACGGGGACTGAAAAGAGCCTCATAATATCTTTAAGTGTTTCATTTATATATTTACATGCGGATAGAAAGAACTCATTTTCAATAATGTCAGCTAACAAATATTTTTTTAGGCGTTTCTGTAGTTAAATTTTAACAAAATACAGCTCTCGCTGCAAAGCGGGTCTGCTCTGTGGGTGCGCGCGTCAGAGGCGTTCCCTCCTATGAGCGAACTGTGCAGCTGCACAGGGCGGCATCCAGCAGGGGGCGGCATAAGAGGAGACGCCGCTCCTCGTTTTTTAAATTTTTTAAAATCTTTTACAACTTTTGTTTGTAACAACATAACACAGAACACCACTACCGCGCTGCTCCTGGGCCGCTCCGCCCTTCATTTATTCACAAGTCATCAGTTTAATCACCGCAGCAGCTGCGTGGGTGCATTTCCTCAACCCAGAGCCGCCCCGCCTCCACTTTCACTTTCATTTTTGTTACGTGCCCGGAGGTGACACTACGTGCGGTCAGGGGAAAGATGGAAGGGAGGAAAAGTGGTGGTGCAGAGAAGAGAAGAATTAAAAAGAGAGAGGCTCTGGAAACAGACGCAGCTAAATGTGCAAACATTGACACATTTTTCACTCAAACAGCTGCAGTTTTTAAATTTCATTCATTCATTCATTCAACCTTTATTTATACAGGCTAGCCTCGTTGAGTCACGGGGACTCATTTACAAGAGGGACCTGTCTCACTCACACCAAACAACCATCCACTCTCACACTCACACCTAGGGTCAATTTAGAGTCACCAATCAGCCTAACAAGCATGTTTTTTGGTCTGTGGGAGGAAACCGGAGTACCCGGAGGAAACCCACGCATGCACGGGGAGAACATGCAAACTCCACCCAGAAAGGCCCCGGACCGGGATTTGAACCGGCAACCTTCTCGCTGAGAGGCAGCAGCTCTACCAGTTGTGCCACCGTGCTGCCCAACAGCATTAAATGAGAGATCAAACAGGTGAGACATGATGTTGAACTTTGCTGCAAAACACTGTTCAAGTTAATTATCAAGTCAATGAATTTTGTGTTGTGTGGCATTGTGACATAACTAGGGATGGGAATTGATAAGAAATTATCAATATCGATGCCGTTATCGATGTCATTTATCGATTCGATTCCTTATCAATTCTGTTATCAATTCTCATTTGGGTAATAAAATATAGTAAACCATTTGTGTTCATAAAGAATTTATTTATGGATATTTTCCCATATTTTTAGACTCATTTTTCGCTCTGATTCTTCGTTTTTCATTTTTGGCGAAAATGGTGCAGTACCAGTTTCGGCCGCTATAGAGGCGCTGTAGGCAGCAGCCAGCAGAGGACTCAGAGAGTGAAGAGGAAGAGGGGCCACTTCCAGAAGTTTCTACTTGCTGTGTCCGAAAAAAGCCTCCTTTGGTCGGACTGATGACTCTGTCGCTGCCCGCTCCCTGCTGTGGATGTAGCTGTTTTTGTTTGCAAGATACCACTCATAAACCACACCGCGGATTTTTAAATCCAGCTGATTTCACATTTGGTTCAGCTCAGGAGCCCGTCTGCTATAGTGAGGTAAGAAATATATTTTTAAGCGTTTATTTAGCTAAATTTAAAGAAACAAAGCGTCCGGTTTGACCCGCCTGGCGCCTGCATAAAAATCAGCGAACTTTTTTTTAAAAATCCAGCTTATTTGAACATTTCGTTAAACTCAAGAGTACGTCTACTATTAAGTCAGCTAAGAAATATATTTTTTAAGCGTTTATTTAGCTAAATTTAAAGAAAGAAAGCGTCCGGTTTGACCCGCCTGGCGCCTGCCTAAAATTCCGCGAACTTTTTTTTTTTAAATCCAGCTGATTTGAACATTTCGTTAAGCTCAGAAGGACGTCTGCTATGAAGTCAGCTAAGAAATATTTATTTTTTTTAGACACCACCACGCCACCACCACTCGGGCGCGGCGCATGTCTGTGATGTCAGCGCTTAAATACGTCACCACCAGGAGTCTGCAGAACCGATAAGCTGAATCGTTAAGACAAGCATCCTACAATTCCATGGAATTGGACTTTTAAGAACCGGTTCTCTAACAGAACCGGTTCTCGGTTCCCATCCCTAGACATAACATCCTGTTATATCATTTAAATAATACAGTATATGAGTCTGGTGAAGACCTGCTCTATATGAAAAGTGCCCTGAGATGTTAGATTATTCAAATCTTTAATGAAACTGGCCTGAATTGATCATAAGTATTTGTAAAAAGGGGATATTTGTGCTGAGTTATGACAATTTTTTAAATGTGATTTAGTGTCAGGATCAGAGAGTGATGAGGGGATTGTTCCTGTCAGTATGAAGGAACAGGTGAGCTGTTTTAACTGTGTGTAAACAAGCATTAGTTCCAATATAAACACTTTCTAAATGACAGCAGTGACTCATTGTATTTTTATCATTCAAAGTAAGATAATAAATACATAAAGCCCACAATGAAAGGGAATACTGTAGTATGAAAGTGATATGAAATAAGCCTGCATAATTTGCCATTGAAAATATATTAATTGGTTAAATCAAAATGTGTTTTCCATATAAAATGTGCTAAAGCTTTACAGATTATTGTCCTGATGCAGGCTCAATAAATGTAGTCCTCTGGACAGATTCTTCTTTGTATCAAAAATACTTCTTCAGTCTGAGGAGCTGTGACAAACTCAGTCATCGTTCCTCCTTGATAGAGAGGAACGATGGTTTGAGAGAGGAGTAAAGGAGGTTGTAGGAGGTGGTGAAGAGACGACACAGGAGACGGGATGCAGGTCTTCACTTTATTCACTCCTACTTTAACTGGCGGGAAAACCACCCAACTCCGCCTTATATACCCACATAACATCCGGTCCTCTGGACCTTTCACAATAAAAGCATCCTTAACACATTCGGTCCACTGGGTGTGAGTAGAGCCCCCTAGTGGTCCACCACACACGCCCCCCCAGAACACCCAGTAAGGTCCATCACTAGTCCCGCATTTTAGGTTTGATTAAACGCCCAGAACGGCTGAACCTGGGCCCCGCAGAACCAGTTTGATGAAGCGGGGGGTGACGATGAGGGGCTGCAGAAGATTCGGGCTCCAATGGTTGTTGAGAGTCTCTGGAAGGAGGGCAGCAATCCGTTAGCAACGTGGATGGAGGTCTGCCCCTGCGAGGAGCCTGGGCCGTAACAACCTGATCATCTGACACAACATGAGCCGGTTTAAGCCTATCAATACAGACAGTCTCAGTACGACCCCCTAAATCTAAAAGGAAATGTTTTGGGCCTGGCTGAAGAACCCGAAACGGTCCATCATACACAGGCTGTAGTGGTGTCCTGTGTGCATTGTGTTTGACAAAAACAAATTTAGAGGACTCCAGACTCTTAGGGACAAATGACTGAGGTAAACAATGGTGTACCGGGCCAGGGACACGAACGGAGTCCTCCTGAGACGAAAAATGTTGCAACGGCGGGGCGAACTGTGGTGAGGGTACCTCAGGTAAAAACTCACCGGGGACGCGCACAGGTTGACCGTAAACCAGTTCAGCCGGGGAAGAGCTCAGGTCCTCTTTGGTTGCGGTACGTAAACCTAACAACACCCAGGGAAGACGGTCAATCCAGTTGTCACCGGTCAATGCAGCTCGCAGTGCAGCTTTCAATGACCTGTGAAACCGTTCACACAAACCATTAGCTTGAGGGTTGTAAGCTGTGGTCCTGTGAACGTTCGTCCCCAGGCCCTTGGCCATGGTAGACCAAAGCTCAGAAACAAACTGCGGGCCCCTGTCTGATGTAATGTCTGAAGGGGGGCCAAAACGTGCAACCCAGGTAGACAAAAATGCCCGGGCCACCACTGCAGCCGTTGTGGATGTCAGAGGAACCACCTCAGGCCACCTGGTGGTCCGATCTATCATAGTCAGCAGATGAGTAAAACCTTGTGATGGAGGCAGAGGGCCCACCAGGTCCACGTGCACATGGTCAAACCGCCGACTAGGGATAGGGAAAGGTTCCAAAGGTGCTTTGGTGTGTCTGTCAACCTTAGCACGCTGACATGGGACACACGCTGCTGCCCACTCCTTAACCGCTTTACGCAGACCGGGCCAAACAAACTTTGAACTGACCAGTTTCACCGATGCTCTAACCCCTGGATGAGAAAGGGAATGCAAGGAGTCAAAAACGCGGCGTCGCCATGAAACTGGAACCAGGGGGCGGGGCCTGCCAGTAGAAACGTCACAGAGCAGGAGAGGACCTCCGTCATTCACCTGCCGTTCCTCCAACTCGAGGCCCGTGGGCCCGGACTGGAGCTCGAGTATTTCTGCGTCGCTACGTTGGTCCGCAGCCATGGCAGAAAAATCGATGCCCACGTACACGGGGGAGATCAGCACCCGGGAGAGACAGTCGGCCACCACGTTGGACTTTCCAGCCACATGCTGAATGTCTGTAGTAAATTCAGACACCGCTGCGAGGTGGCGTTGCTGGCGAGCAGACCAGGGGTCAGAAATTTTCGACATGGCAAACACCAAGGGTTTGTGGTCAACGTATGCAGTGAACTGGCGGCCTTCCAGGAAAAACCTGAAATGGCGTGTAGCTAGGTAAAGCGCCAGCAACTCTCTGTCAAAAACACTGTATTTAAGCTCATTGTCCCGCAGCGTACGGCTGTAAAATGCAAGCGGCTGCCAAACTCCTGACACCTGCTGTTCTAACACAGCCCCCACCGCGACATCAGATGCGTCTGTTGTCAAAGCTATTTGTGCCGCCGGGGATGGGTGGGCCAGAAGGGCAGCAGTGGCCAGTGCAGCTTTAGCATCACCAAATGCCTGTAGGCGTTCTGGTGTCCAGTCAACACTGTCGTTGGGCTTTTTCTTTTTCAGCGCTCCATAGAGCGGGCGCAGCAGTTGTGCTGCCCTGGGGAGGAACCGGTTATAGAAATTCACCATTCCCAAAAATTCTTGTAGCGCTTTAACAGACTGGGGCTGTGGAAAATCTGACACCGCCTGCACTTTGTTTGGTAACGGGACAGCACCACTGGCAGAAATGCGGTGGCCCAAAAAATCAATGACTGGCAGTCCAAACTGGCATTTTGCTGTATTTACAATCAGGCCATGTGCTGCTAGGCGCTGAAAAACCTCGCGGAGGTGGGACATGTGCTGCTCAGCTGAGCTGCTAGCCACCAGGATGTCGTCCAAGTACACAAATACGAAGGACAGACCCCTTAGGACTGAATCCATCAACCGCTGAAATGTTTGTGCTGCTCCTTTAAGACCAAAAGGCATGCGCAAAAACTCAAACAGGCCGAAAGGCGTGATCACAGCGGTCTTAGGGACATCCTCCACATGCACAGGAACCTGGTGG
The DNA here is from genome assembly GCA_038048925.1 of Garcialebias charrua. Lineage (NCBI taxonomy): Eukaryota > Metazoa > Chordata > Actinopteri > Cyprinodontiformes > Rivulidae > Garcialebias > Garcialebias charrua. The sequence continues at coordinate 10,288 of JBBPBX010085028.1, forward strand.
TACCCCCGTACTAAATCTACTTTAGAAAAAATGGAGGTCCCAGCCAGGTGCACTGAAAAATCCTGGATGTGGGGGATGGGATAACGATCGTTCTCTGTGATGTTATTGAGGCGGCGGAAATCTCCACATGGCCGCCATTTGCCATCTGCCTTGGGCACCATGTGGAGGGGGGAGGCCCACGGACTGTTTGAGCGCTGCACGATGCCTAAATGCTCCATGTTAGCAAACTCTTCCTGTGCTATTGCTAGCTTAGTAGCATCGAGGCGGCGTGCACGTGCGAACACCGGGGGACCTGTTGTGGGAATATAATGTTCAACCCCATGCTTTGTGTTTGTGTTGGCAAAGTTAGGAACAGTCAGCGAGGGAAACTCAGACAATAAACGTTGAAACACATCACCCGAAGCTAAAAAATTAGCATGCATTAGAGGCCCAGCTCCTCGCGTCTCGCAAGGCAGTGACGAAAAGGACACCGCGTCGATTAAACGTCTGTTAGCCATATCAACCAGGAGCCCGTGAGCACAAAGAAAATCGGCCCCTAAAATAGGGACTGAGCTAGCAGCTACCACAAAGTTCCACTGGAAGTCTCGTTCATGGAAACGAACAGTCACCAACCTTTCACCAAACGTCTTGATGGGTGAGCCGTTAGCCGCGGTTAGCTGTGGCCCGCAGCCTTCAGCCAACGTGTCGGAGCCAGACGGGGGAACAAGGCTCTTCTGCGAACCAGAGTCCACCAGGAACCGCCTCCCCGACCTCGAGTCTTCGATGAAAAGCAGCCTTTCCTTGTCGCCAACGGCCGCGGCTGCTAGCGTGCGTTGGCGTTGTCGTTTCCCTGAGGTTTGTAGCTGCACGGTGGGACGCACCGTCGTGCTTTGGCGCCAAAACGCTTGTGGTAGTAGCAAAAGGCGGCTCCTGTCCGCCCGCGGCTAGCGACCCCTGCTACCACCGATGGCTCGTCCGGCGCTGAGGGCGTTGCTTGAAACTCGGGCGCTGCTGGAGATCCGTGGGCCGCCATCTGGACTTCGAAGGTCCTTGTCGTTAGAAGAATGCGGTCAGCTTCTCCGGCCAGCGCGCGGTAATTCTTCTGCTGCAGAAGCGTGGAGTTGGCCAGGACATTACGCACTTGTGCTGGAAACTTGCGGAGGAGAAGGTGGCGGAAGAGGAACTCGCAGTCGCCTGAGCCCCGCAAGGCTAACATGCCTTCCACTAGCTCCAAAGCTGTTCCATCGCCCAAACCGGGGAAGGAAAACAGTTTCTCCGCGCGCTCCGCGTCTGAAAGCGTATAACGCTGCAGAAGGAGCTCCTTGATTGCGGCGTATTTTCCTTGTGCAGGAGGGTCCTCGAGCAGGCTCATTACCCGCTGGGCTGACCGTGGGTCCAGCGCCGCGACCACATGGTGGTATTTGGTGTCGTCTGAAGAAATCCCGCGAAGGACGAACTGCGCTTCGACGTGTGCAAACCACGCCGGGGCGGCGTTCAGCCAAAAGTCCGGCATCCTGGCGGACACCGCAAAAGCGAGCGAGGCCGCCTGTGGGGGTTCCACCACAGGGGACAGCTGAGGGGAGCTGGCTGTAGCTTCATGCGTCGACATATTCAGCTCACGAGGGTCACCAATTGTAGGAGGTGGTGAAGAGACGACACAGGAGACGGGATGCAGGTCTTCACTTTATTCACTCCTACTTTAACTGGCGGGAAAACCACCCAACTCCGCCTTATATACCCACATAACATCCGGTCCTCTGGACCTTTCACAATAAAAGCATCCTTAACACATTCGGTCCACTGGGTGTGAGTAGAGCCCCCTAGTGGTCCACCACAAGGTCATCTTTGTGAAAAGAAACTGTCCATCATTAAACAGAGGTGGAGGCCTCCGTGTTCAACCTCCGAGGTGGAGGCCTCCATGTTCAACTTTTTAAGAGTTCCAGTAACTCGCCTTAAGCGCAGAGGTGACAGGGCGTTCTCCGTAGCAGGCCCAAGACTCTGGAATGAGTTACCTCTACCTGTCAGACAGGCCCCCTCCCTCGCAGTTTTCAAATCCCGGTTAAAAACTCATTACTATTCTGTTGCTTTCAACACCAGCTGATTTGTATTGATCGTTTTATTTATGATCTGCAATGTTTTTATGTCTTTCGTGTTGTACTTCATTGTGTATTGCCTGTTGTTTGTTTGTCCAGCACTTTGGTGTGGACTTGTTCCTGTTGAAAGTGCTTTACAAATAAAATGGTATGGTATGATAACTGTTCCCCTCTTACAATGCTGTTATTGCTAGTATCTTACTGTTCATAGGGCTGTGCGATATGACGATAGAAACGTGTCTATCTTGCAACTTTCCTTCTATCGTCTCTATCGTGATAAATAAAAAATAAAAAATAACTGTCGCAAAGAAGCTTCATATGGTGGTTTTGCGAGATGACGGCGCTGCTTTATGTTTGACGCACGCGCGGGTTTGCGACACATGCTTTACGTTGTTAAACTCGAGAGCAATGGAGACGCAGGGGCATGAAGTAGCATCTCAACCGGTGTCACAACAAGGAGAAACAGTTGCACAGGCAGCCCAAGAAGAACTTTTACCAAAAAGAGGAGGAAGCTCACCTTGTTAGCTTCCATTATTTCGCTCCGCTGAAACTTGGAGACAAAATGGGTCCAGAGGACACGAACTCAGAGTCCAACCGAGTCCGAACTCGGGTCCAGTTAACCAATACAAAACAGACCAGAGACACAACAGAACCGGAATCAAACGCAACGTTTTCTCTGTTTCTTTTACTCCAGCTTCCAGAGCGGATCTCTTCTTCGTGGGTTTTATTAGCAGCCGTTGTTTTACCGCCACCTGCAGGAAAAATTTGGACCAAAGTAGAAACTCCTTTTCTTTTCTAAAACATAATTCTTATCTACTCAGATGAATTATGTGCAATGAATATTTATCAGATATGTGTAGGGTTGGGCATCGAGAATCGAGAATCGTTCGGAACCGGGACTAACTGTCCGGTTTTCCCGGAATCGTTCAAAATATTAATTTGCGATTCCTATTTTCGATGCTAGTTAGCCGACCGGAAGTAGCCGCCACCGAAACCCAACGAAGAAGAATCCACCGGAAGTGTGCACCCGAGATCGAAAGCTTACTAATTAATAAAATGACCAGTCAGGTCAGTGCAGCACTTGCAATAATTTTCTATCATGCAAAGGAGGGTGGAGAAGTAAAATAGTGTCCCGTCTTTGACGCGCTCCACCGGATTATTTTCGCTTCGTATCCGACCGGAAGTACAGAGTGGTCCGTCTGCAAAACGCTCCGCCGAACTTTTCGCTAATCGCTACCTCTTCGGCTCCATCAGGTAAATAAATAAACTATAAACTACATCTCATACCAACATTAAGGCAGCTAACAAGTTATACTCCGCTTAAAGCGGTAAGTCAGCTCAAATACAAACACGATGCTAACGTTAGCTTGTATTTTTTTCTTAGACAAACGACCTGAAATGGCTTCACAGTGTTCACCAGCGTCCAAGGTAAAAACGTCAGTGTTAACTGAATGAAGAGTGCCACAGAACAGTTACAGCATATGTTGTGAAAAGGTTGCATCCCTTTTCAGATGTGAATTCAACCATGGATTGCACTTACATTGCACTCAAATCCAACACTTATTAACATTCTTAATCCATTTAAAGTTCTCTGTGTCTTTTAAAATGTCTAAATGTCTCTAGTTTTCAGTATTATATAATTTCTGTTTATGTTCTCTTTCATTCCATTATGAGGGAATGTCACAGTTTGAAGAATTATTGAATAGGTTAGTTAGGCAATAACAACAGAGCTAATAATTGTACACATTCTCAGTCTTAAAAATGATTTAATAATCTCTTTTTACTGATAATACTGATAAACCTGTTGTTTGTTTAGGAACTTCCTGCAGTCTGTCCAGAAAGTCTCCACTGGAGGAGCGTTTTGCTGAGGAAGAGGCACAACATAATTTCACAACTCCATGTCCATGAAGAAACAAATGGAGAGAGGGCTGCAGATACCAGGACATCCCACCAGCTGTTCTGTCTGAAGATCCTGCTGCTGCTGGTGGAACCAGGTTAGCCCATCAGTGGGAGCTCAGTAACATGACTGCAGCATCAGACACTGGACAATATTATATGTATAATAATAATAATATATGTTGGTGAGTCCATGTTGGCTCTAATCTGCCCTGTGAGAAATTCATAGTAAATGTAACAAAAAGGAAAAAGTTCATAGCATTAAATTCAAACAGAAGTTCAAATTATTTCATCCTGAAATAACTCTGGCTAACTACTGTAGCTTTTTTATAACATGGAGTTAAACTCAAAGTAGTCTCCTCAGATAAATAGTGTTACCATTATTTTTATATTAAAGTTTCTGTTAACTTATTATTTTTATATTTGATTGTTTTTTGTTCAGTGCCCTGAGACAACTTCTGTTGTGACTTGGAGCTATACAGTATAAATAAATAAACTGAATTGAATTGACATGTCTTTTTTTAACCCCGCCTACAAAAAGAATCGGAATCGAGAATCGAAAAGAATCAGAATCGAAACAAAGAACCGGAATCGGAATCGCTCAAATTCAAACGATGCCCAACCCTAGATATGTGCCTGGCACCAATTCTTGTACTTTTAAGTTTGTTAATGTTAGACAACACTGCTGAGTAAAAGAATAAGCTAACATAATGCTCTGTTGTAGTGTGCTGAATGAAGCTGAGCTGTTGCACTGATTCAAACCCTGATGTGTTCTCATTCAGGAAACAAACTGTCTGATCATCCAGAAACCCCTTGTCTTCCTTGAAAAAACTACACAACGCAGAGTTGAGGGGTTACTTGAGCTGGCTTGGTACAGTGGAGTGAAGCAGAACCCGGTTACATTGGAGATGTAATGTAA
>JBBPBX010085029.1:4762-15174 GCA_038048925.1 Garcialebias charrua
TATATATATGTATATATATATATATATATATATATATATATATATATATATATATATATATATATATATATATATATATGTTTGTTTGTTTTGCTTTGGTTCAGATGATGAGCAGAAAATGACTGAATAGTAAGTTTTCACAACTTACAACTTTAATATGCCAGTTGTCACAAACTACAAACAACCCTGAACTGGTTAAATACAAAACCACATGTTAGGGTTTGAAACTAGAATATGATGCTTCCATCACAAAATAAAATCACTGAATAGCTATTGTTGCCTGGACTTCAACACAAACTTCCCTGCAACACGCTTGCAGCAACTTCATTTTTTCTCTTCCCTTGTTTCTTCACCTGGTTTGGGGGGCCCCAGCTCCATTTCTTTTACAGCCGCCCCTGCTTTCTCCTACACCAGGGGCCTCATGTACAAAGACTTGCGTGGATTTCCTACTGAAAAGTGCCGCACGGTCAAATCCAGAAAAGTGTGTACGCACAAAACAATCCAGATGTATCAAACTGTGCGTACACCTGAATCCACGCACATTCCTTTTGTACATCACAATCAACGTGGAACTGAGCGCACGTGAGACACCTCCCCTGACACGCCTTCATTTACATATGTTAAACAGATGCAAATTACTTCCTGCATGTGTGAAGGACATGTTTGTTTGATCCCTGCGCGATCAGAAATCATTTCTAGATTCAGGAAAATAATGAATTTAATATAATATGAGTGAGGAAAATAATCCTAAGTAAGAATAGTAATAAAATGTGTTTATCACACAAAGAACGAGTGATTGTGTGTCGGATTTGTGTGTGCGCGCACCCTGCTTTGGTGCGCCAGCTCATCCATTCATTCTGAGTGAAAATATTAACTTTGCGCACGGGTTTATTACCATAATTACTGTAAACACAGAGGAACTTAGATGTTTGGTTGAACATAGATCTTTGTTTATTTAATAGATGATATGAAGAAACGGGTCTGTGCGTCTCAGTGGAGACTTTTCATGACATGACGTGATGTTGGAGTCTCCAAACGCTGCGCGCGCCACATTGTGCGCAATCTGTTTGTCTGTGAAGCCTTTACTCTCCTACAAGTTATATATGGTGTACTTTCACGTGTCATTTTGGAGAAATCTACAATAAACGCAGATCATGAATCACCTCCAGCTGCCGTGTAACACCGGCGTGGGTGCGCGCGCGCTCCAAAGCGCGACCACTCAGCCTTTGGAATCATATGGATGAGACATTCCATTGATCAGGCTTTGTGTGGACTGGACTGCCCTGATCGGCCTGCAGCTCCCTCATAGCTCGGGAACAGTTTGATCGCTGCTTCTGATGTGCGTGATGCACGGCTCCATGTTGCTCCAGAGCGCAGCAGTGCCAAACTGAAAAATGATTATTTCTGGAAACGGCTGATAAGCCATATCCTAGATCAGAAAATTATATCTGTTTATAAATAAATGCTCTGCGTGTTACACTATTTATTATATCCTCCAGTAAGGCTGAATGAATCCGTTCCTGTTAAATTTATTTTTGGCACAACTTTGCGCGTGCTTTATTTAACTGCGTCATGTGGATGTAATACTTGTTAATCGTGTGTTTGATGGGAATATTAATCATTTTCACATCATGAACAGTTAATAATAATAATAATAATAATAATAATAATAATAATAATAATAATAATAATAATAATAATAATAATGAATTCAATTTATAACGCACTTTTCATTAATGGAAATCTCAAAGTGCTACAAGGTGCAACAGAATTAAATGTCAATAAAACAAATAATAAAACAATTAAAATCAACAACAGTATCAGCTATGATCAAAAGTAGAATCATGAGGAGTATAGTATGCTCGGTTGAAAAGAAAGGTCTTCAAGCCGCTCTTAAAGTCAACCACAGACTGTGGGGCTTCAGTTTCTCTGAATCACCTGTAAGTGTCGCCAAAGGAACAATAACCACAGAAACGTGCGTACGCCAGCAGGGGAGCTGGCGTGGAAATGTACTTGGATGCGCAGATATTCACGTTCATTTCATTTTTGTTACATACGGGGTTTTGCGTGGAAAGTGACGTGCGCAATGTTTTTGTGCGCACGCACGGTTGATACATGAGGCCCCAGCTCCTTTGCCTCCGTTCCTGCACTTTTTATTTCTCCATTCACCTCCACCTCCACTTTCTCTTCCTTATCACCAGCGGTGGGTGGGGGACCGGCTGCGCGCACCCCCCCTCCCCCGCCGGCAGCGGGAGGGGACCGGCCGCACACACCCCCTCCCTCCCCCGCCGGCAGCGGGAGGGGACCGGCCGCGCTGAAGCGAATAAAAGATAAAATCATCCAGTTTTACATGAAACCTAACAAGAACAGTTTTCTCCTTTGTGAGACAACGTGTTTGAGACTATCCGTGCACAAAAAAAAACTTAGGGGGCGGGTCCGGAGGCTCTGGGGGCCCCTAAAATTCTGGGGCCCCGGGGCTCAAGCCGCTGTGAGCCCCTGCATAAATCCGACCCTGCTCATCACAGAACTCTCACTCTTAATGAAGAACTAAAGTTAATTAAAAGTTCATAGCAGGATTTTGGATTCTGGACACTCCTCTAGGACCGGTCCTGAAGAGCAGTGGAAATGTGACGTGTAGAGCTGAGCAGAGTAGGAACGGTGGAAAAGGACAATGACAGGCAAAGGTCCATGGTAAATGGACTGTACTGTGGTACTTTTCTTTCTTATCAAGATACTAAAGATCTTTACAACACAACACTGTCCTCATTTACCTATTCATACAGTACTTTACTATACCCATAAAAAATATTTCTAAAGAGAATAATCAGAGCTTTATCACTCTCTATCACTTCATCCAAATCTTTCTTTCTCCTCCCCATCACATCCAACCTGTGGAGCATAACCACTGATGATGTTTAGCATCAAACCTTATACTTCTACCTTCAGACACATCACACATTCATACAGCGATGAGACACAATGAGGGGTTCAGTGACTTGCCCAGGGACACTTCAGCATGTGGCTGCTGGTGGATTTGAACCCCCAACTCTTGCATTGGAGGATGACTGCTCTAACCACTCAGCCACAGCTGCCCCAAGTAGAGAGCTGGCTGACATGATGCTGAGAAGGAAGGTAGATGTTTTATGTGTCCAAGAGACCAAGTGGAAGGGCAGCAAGGCTCGCAGTATTGGAGCAGGGTTCAAACTGTTTTACCATGGTGTGGATAGAAAGAGAAATGGAGTAGGGGTGGTCCTGAAGGAGGAGCTGGCAAAGAATGTAGTAGAGGTGAAGAGAGTGTCAGATAGTATTCCCAGGGAGGAAAGAGTGGTGATTGGAGCAGACCTGAATGGACATGTTGGTGAAGGAAACAGAGGATGAGGAAGTGATGGGTAGGTTTGGTGTCAAGGAAAGAAACCAGGAAGGACAGATGGTGTAAATTCATTTAACCTTTATTTCTACAGGTTAGTCTCATTGAGCCACGGGGACTCAGTTATGAGAGACCTGATTTAATCAAAGAGTGATGGAAACAGTAGACAACAAAGACAAGAGTAGACAATAATAAAATAAAGCATATAAACTTAGAAGAAGATTATATGTTGCTGCACTTGTCTTAGACCTGTCTAAAGCTTTTGACACTGTGGATCATAACATCTTGTGTCATAAGCTCTCAGAAATCGGTTTCTCAGATCACACCATTGGTTGGTTTTCTAACTATCTTTCAGATCTGAGGCAATGTGTTCAACATATCAGTACTTCTTCCAGTTATTTAACAATGGTGTACCACAAGGCTCAGCCTTAGGACCCACCCTCTTTACAATCTACATAGGTAATGTAGGTCAGAGCATCTCTGATGCATCCTTACATTTCTATGCTGATGATACAGTTGTTTATTGTCGAGCTAAAACAGTTGCTAAGATTTTCCAGTTTTTGCAATCTGCTTTTGACATCATCCAGTCAGATTGTTCCGTCTCAAACTTGTCCTAAATGCTGATAAAACAAAAGGCATGCTATTTTCAAATAGGAAGTCGGTCCCAGCAGTTCTTCCTCTGATTTTATCCTCAATGTCCCTATTGAGTTTGTTGATTCCTATAAATATTTGGGTATCCTGGTTGATTCACATCTCTCTTTTAAGCTCCACATGGAAAACCTGGTAAAGAAACTGAAAGTTAAAGTCCATGACCCACCATGTTTTCAAATTGCATCGCCATTAATATTTATTAGTTTATTTAAAAATAATACAGGAGCGTTTATTTATATTGTAGAGAAATAATGCAAAATGTGTTATTTCATGATTTATAGCAGATTTTAGCAGAAGCTCCGGGAAGATCTGCCCCTCTCCAAATATGGGCATTCACATCACTAAAGATTCCGCCTTGGAGTTACAGGCGGAGTTTTAATAAGCCTTCATCAACTTCCATGACCGCTGCTCTAAGAGAGGAAAAAAAAGAGAAGCGGTTGCTCACTGATGTCTGTCATATTCTGAGCAGCATCCACGTAGACATACTAGTTTAATTCGCTTGATCGCGACAAATTCATTCATTTCCGCATCGCCTTTTTATTCTCTCCCCTGACCAGACAGGTCGGGAGTAGAAAGGCAGCCGCAGCGCGGAGCTCAAGGCGCGCGGGCTTCCCCGTGCTCTTCCCGTGCTCCAGCAACAAGGCTGGGACAGAACCGAGCCCCGGCACGAACTTCAAAGCTGACGCAGCGGAACGGGGAGCCAGGGAGAAGCCGCGCGGCTCGCTCCTCTCTGGGCAGAGGAGAGGAGAGCAGCCAGCAACAGTCGCAGCGGTGTTATATCTTATTAAAAAGGTCTATAAAATAAATAAAAAATAAAAGCAGACCACTGGTCCAGTTGTACACAAAAATGCACCAGGAAATATGCAGTTTTACTCTCACTCTCATAAACCTCCATGGAAACTCACTCCTACCTTCTGCCTTGCTTTCTGGGTGGAGATCAATGTAACAAAAGGCATGACCCTTCGGGACTCTTCGGCCAGGTTTCCGGATTCATTCGGGAGTGGTTTTTTTTTTTTTTTTTTTTAACCCTCGCCTGGCCCAAATGCAAAAATGAAAATAAAATTCATAAAATACTACAGTAATTCTCCAATATGGTGAATTGTTACTGTCACGGTGGGTGTTGTCCTTTAAACTGGGTTTCTTTTTCAGAAACAGATCATGTCTAACACTGAATGTTAGGAAACGCCTTGTATCTGTGACTTTCCTTCCCTCCATTGATTACGGTGACATTCTCTACATGAATGCTCCTACAAGCACCCTGCAGATGTTGGATGTTGTCTATCATGGTGCATCCTGCAGATGTTGGATGTTGTCTATCATGGTGCATCCTGCAGATGTTGGATGTTGTCTATCATGGTGCATCCTGCAGATGTTGGATGTTGTCTATCATGGTGCACCCTGCAGATGTTGGATGTTGTCTATCATGGTGCACTAAGATTCATAACTGGTTGTGATTATCGTACCCACCACTGCACCCTGTATTCACTGGTTAACTGGACATCATTAACCTCACACAGACTCTTCCACTGGTACATTTTCATCTTTAAATCACTTCTTGGTCTGCTGCCCTCATACATCTCCTCCTACATGTCTCTGTGTGAGTGCAGCTACAGTGTGCGCTCTCAGGACATGATTACCTGCAGTGTTCCGTCAGTGAGGACTGAACTTGGAAAAAGGACCTTCTCCTACTCTGCTCCTGCTTCATGGAATATCTTACAAAAAGATCTGAAGCTCTCGACCTTGACTTCTCTAAATGGTTTTCAGAATCTGTTGGACTCCTGCCAAGAACCAATGCAGATTTGTTCCTGTTTTTGATTTTCTACATTTGCCTTATAATCTTGATGCTTTTGCTACTTTTTTGCCATCTTATTTTAATTTGGAAAAAATAAATCTGTATGCCTCTTTATTGATTGTCTATTGTTGTCATCATTCTTTGTTAAAAACAGGTCTCTCTTGTAAATGAGCCCTCGAGGCTCAACGGGATTAACCTGTCTAAATAAAGGTTGAATGAATATTGAACCTTTTCACAATATTCTAATTTTCTGAGATACTGAATTTGGGATTTTCATTATTTGTCAGTTATATTCATCAACATAAAAACAAAAAAAATTGAAATATATCAGTCTGTGTGTAATGAATGAATACTGTACTCAGTGGCGTAACTTCCTGCAGGACTGGTATGGACGCGTCCCTACCAAAGTTGACCACTAGGGGGACAGTCCCCACCATTATTTTGTTCATATATTTTACTTTCTGTGCTGTGTATTTAACCCCATTCATGCAGCTACTCAGAAAGAAAATAAAAAAGTTATCTCCGCTTCCCACCGTCAACGAACCCTGACAAAAAAACAAAAACAAACAAAAAAAAACTTCCGAACAGCTGTTCTGTCCAGCAGAGGCTCTGTCCGCGCATGCGCAGTTTGCAAGAAGCCATGACACGTAGAGGAGTCGTCTGATCACCCTACACGGCAAAATACGACCAAAAAGTAAGTAATTAAATTGTTTTGGTGCACAGTACTCATGGTGTTATTGTGTATTTACACAATTTACAGTGTGCATGCATTTCCTGAACGTAAGTAAATCGTTTTGATGACGTTTTGCGTGTAATATGTGCGCAACTTCAGGAGGAGCAAAAACTACGTTTGTTTATGTGAACAGTGCGCGCGAAGTTAGTCCGAGCTTTGTGAATATAATATAATATAATCATCCTGCTGCAGAGGAGGGAGGGATGGGGGACGAGCTGAAGAAGTGGCTGCAGATACTTCTACTAGCATATTTAGCTCCATCTACTAGCATCTCACAGTGAAGCAATGAACAAGCTGAAAACAATCTGAAAAGCTCTGAAACAGGTGGAGCACGTTCTTATTTATCTTGAAGCAGACACAGAGCCCAGCTAAAAAGTCTTAAAGTCCTCCTTCTCTGAGTCTGGCTCTAAGTTTCAGCATCAGGTGGACCAGCAGGTTGTTCATGCTGCAGGGCAAGACAGGTCATGCTGCTGCAATACTGTGGAATAAATGCTGATAATTGTTTTACTAACTTTAATTAAAAAATTGTAATGATAGTGTGCACTTACTGTTTTTAGTTTGGAGCAAGCCTGGATAGATTTTTTTACTCAGTGCAGCAGCTCCTACAGATTAAAGTCCTCTAAATAGCTTCATTTCATTTTCAGAGTTTCTATCGGCCAAATTGTGACATCAGATGTTTAGAAGATTCTTCCTAATGGACAAAGTGGATTCTACCTGCAGGTGAGTAAATGCTGTAAGTTACAATATATGAATTATTGGGGGAATGGTGGTGCAGAGGTCAGAGAAGGTGGGCCTGTGATTGGAAAGTCTCGGGTTCAACTCCTGGTACTGTCAACATCAAAATGTGGATGGAAAATGTGAAACACGCACACCTGCCTCCACCCTCATTTGCCCCACTCTGGGCCCTTGAGCAAGGCCCTTAACCTCCACCATCTGCTCCCTAAACAAGTCTCTCCTAAAAATGAGTTCTCGTGACTCAGTGAGACTACTCACATTCCACTCCTGTTTGGTATCAGTCAGACACCATTGCATGACTACAAGTGGTCCAGAATGCAGCAGCTCGATTTTTAACCAGTACAGACAAAACAGAGCACATTACACCAGTCTTGGCCTCCCTGCACTGGCTACTGGTTCATCTTCGAATCCAGTTCAAAATTCTCCTGTATGTCTACAAATCGCTGAACAGTCTCTCCCCCCATCTCTGTTCTCTGAGGTCAGCGGACCAGTTCTCACAGTTCCACTCGTCTTAAGGTCAGAGGAGACAGGGCCTTCTCTGTAGCAGGACCAAGACTCTGGAATGAGTTACCTCTGCTCGTCAGACAGACCCCCTCCCTCTCAGTTTTCAAATCCCGTTTAAAGACTCACTACTATTCAGTAGCTTTCAACACCAGATGATCTGTGTTTGAACCTGTTTGCTTCACACAGGTTGGTCGTTATATTTATTATCTGCAACGTTTTTATCTCTAAATTCCGTTTTTTTTACTTCATTGTGTGTGTTGCCTGTTGTTTGTTTGTTTGTTTGTTTGTTTGTACAGCACTTTGGTTGGCCTTGTCGCTATTTTAAGTGCTCTATAAATAAAATGGCATGGTATGGGTATCTGTATAAATAAAGGGTAAATGAAAAAAAGAAATTAAATTATGTGACAGATATTTTCAACCTTCATTAAAACGTGTTGTACATTTATTCTTCCAGGTTCAGCTGACAGACGTGCCTGGAGCTGCAGAGCTGGTTATCTGGACACCAACAGAACACCTGGAGTTGGACATTTCTTTTGACAAAGACTTTACAGATACACAGATGAAACTCCTCCAGAATTTTAACTTTTCAAACATGCTTCCAGCCTTGGTAGATGAATTTGTTGCAAAGAAGATGCAGCGCTGCCATAAACACAAACACTGCATTTTAAAGATATTAAGGTAAGTACATACACAACACATCAAGAGCACTGTATGAAGCTAGGGAGAAAATAACAATCTTAATTGTTGTTGTTTTTTACAAACCGGATTCCAAAATAGTTGGGACACTAAACAAATTTTGAATAAAAACTGAATGCAATGATGTGGAGGTGCCAACATCTAATACAGTATTTTATTCAGAATAGAACACAAATCACAGATCAAAAGTTTAAACTGAGAGAATGTATCATTTTAAGTGAAAAATATGTTGTTTCAAGATTTCATGGCGTCAACAAATCCCAAAAAAGTTGGGACACTAAAAAAATTGTGAATAAAAACTGAATGCAATGATGTGGAGGTGCCAACATCTAGTATTTTATTCAGAATAGAACACAAATCACAGATAAAAAAGTTTAATCTGAGAGAATGTATCATTTTGAGGGAAAAATATGTTGTTTCAAAATTTCATGGCATCAACAAATCCCCAAAAAAGTTGGGACAAGTCCATTTTTACCACTGTGTGTCATCCCCCCTTCTTCTTACAACACTCAACAGACGTCTGGGGACAGAGGAGACCAGTTTCTCAAGTTTAGAAATAGGAATGCTCTACATTCATGTCTAATACAGGCCTCTAACTGTTCAATCGTCTTGGGCCTTCTTTGTTGCACCTTCCTCTTTATGATGCACCAAATGTTCTCTATAGGTGAAACATCTGGACTGCAGCTGGACATTTCAGTACCGGATCCTTCTCCTACGTAGCCATGATGTTGTGATTGCTGCAGAATGTGGTCTGGCATTATCTTGTTGAAAAATGCAGGGTCTTCCCTGAAAGAGATGACGTCTAGATGGAGCATATGTTGTTCTAGAACCTGAACATAGTTCTCTGCATTAATGGTGCCTTTCCAGACATGCAAGCTGCCCATGCCACAAGCGCTCATGCAACCCCATACCATCAGTGATGCAGGCTTCTGAACGGAGCGTTGATAACAACTTGGGCTATCCTTGTCCTCTCTGGTCTGGATGACATGGCGTCCCAGTGTTCCATAAAGAACTTCAAATCGTGACTCATCTGACACAGAACAGTCTTCCATTTTGACACACTCCATTTTAAATGACCCCTGGCCCAGTGCAAACGTCTGAGCTTGTGGAGCTTGCTTAGAAATGGCTTCCTCTTTGCACTGTAGAGTTTCAGCTGGCAACGGTGGATTGTGTTCACTGACAATGCTTTCTGGAAGTATTCCTGAGCCCATTCTGTTATTTCCTTGACAGTGGCATTCCTGTTTGAGGTGCAGTGACGTTTAAGGGCCCGGAGATCACGAGCATCCAGTAGAGTTTTACGGCCTTGACCCTTACGCACAGCGATTGTTCCAGATTCTCTGAATCTTTTGATGATGTTATGCACGGTTGATGATGATAACTTAAAAGTCTTTGCTATTTTACGCTGGGTAACACCATTCTGGTATTGCTGCACTATCTTTCTGCGCAACAATGGTGGAATTGGTGATCCTCTTACCATCTTGGCTTCTGAGAGACACTGACACTCTGAGAAGCTCTTTTTATACCCAATCATGTTGTCAATTGACCTAATTAGTGTTAATTGGTCTTCCAGCTGTTTGTTATATGCTCAATTTCCTTTTTCCAGCCACTTATTGCTACTTGTCCCAACTTTTTTGGGATTTGTTGACACTGTGAAATTTTGAATCAACATATTTTTCCTTTAAAATGTTACATTTACTCAGATTAAACTTTTGATCTGTCATCTATGTTCTATTACGAATAAAATATTGACATTTGCCATCTCCACATCATTGCATTCAGTTTTTATTCACAATTTGTTTAGTGTCCCAACTTTTTTGGAATCCGGTTTGTAGTATTATTTTCATTCATTCATTCAACCTTTATCTTTATTATCTTGTAATGCTCTTTGGACAATGCAAGTTGTTGCTGGAAGGTCCTATTTAAATAAAGTTTTT
>JBBPBX010085030.1:0-15174 GCA_038048925.1 Garcialebias charrua
ACACATACATACATACATATATATACATATATACATATATATAATATACATATATACATATATATATACATATACAGGGAACCCCCGACCTACGAACGAGTTTGGGACCTAAGAACCGTTCGCAGGTCGATCGGTTCGTAGGTGGGGGGTGAAAGTAGCGTCTCGTTCGTAGGTCGCTATTCTGTTCGTAGGTCGCGGAAATACCGCTAACGGACCGCCGCGCCCACATTTAACAGCATGACACTGACATACTGGGCTATATACATGCACAGAACTTTATTTACAAGCACTTATCTAAACAATTACACCACACATGCATCCATAAACACCTGTACATCAGTAACTTCACATCAGAACTGCAGCAAATCAGCAGGAAATCTCATCAGCAAAATTATGTCAACAATCACACATGAGCACTTCTGAAAAGTGCAGCTTTTCACATCAAACCTGCAGCAAACCAGGGATTCCCATCAGCAAAATTATGTCAACAATCACACATGAGCACTTCTGAAAAGTGCAGCTTTTCACATCAAACCTGCAGCAAACCAGGGATTCCCATCAGCAAAATTATGTCAACAATCACACATGAGCACTTCTGAAAAGTGCAGCTTTTCACATCAAACCTGCAGGAAACCAGGGATTCCCATCAGCAAAATGTTGTCAACAATCACACATGAGCACTTGTCAAAGTGCAGCTTTTCACATCAAACCTGCAGGAAACCAGGGATTCCCATCAGCAAAATGTTGTCAACAATCACACATGAGCACTTGTCAAAGTGCAGCTTTTCACATCAAACCTGCAGGAAACCAGGGATTCCCATCAGCAAAATGTTGTCAACAATCACACATGAACACTTGTCAAAGTGCAGCTTTTCACAGCAAAACAGCAGCAAATCAGAGAGTCACATCAGCAAAATCATGTCAGCAATCACACATGAACACTTGTCAAAGTGCAGCTTTTCACAGCAAAACAGCAGCAAATCAGAGAGCCACATCAGCAAAATGATGTCAGCAATCACACATGAGCACGTTGCGTTGATGAGTGTCCATGTGCATGAGAAAGAAGTCCATGAACTCCGAAAAAGCGAGAAGCAGCAGAAAAATGAATCAAAATTGTCTTACTTTGACCGAAGTGTAGGTAGACAGATGTTGTTCTCATGATCAAACCTGCATCTGATGGAACTGCTGAGCCATTGCTCAACAATGAATGTTGGGAGCATTTTAGGCCAGCTGTAAGTTCAGGCATGTGTCA
Source organism: Garcialebias charrua (assembly GCA_038048925.1). Lineage (NCBI taxonomy): Eukaryota > Metazoa > Chordata > Actinopteri > Cyprinodontiformes > Rivulidae > Garcialebias > Garcialebias charrua. The sequence goes on from JBBPBX010085030.1 coordinate 1,253, forward strand.
GTTCAGGTCTGTGGTCCTGATGTGAGCAGGTCTGTGCATCACATGAAGTTTTTTTGGTTTTTGGCAGCAGTCATTTATGCAGAACGACACAAAGGTGATGGATGGAGGCAACATGCAGGACACCAGAGGCAGGCTGGAGGACCAGTAGCACCAGAGGCTCATCCATGACGTGGATCAACACGCGGATGAACTGTTGGAACACAACCACACACACACGTCAGCACCTGCTGATAACAACAACACAGACAACAACAACTTCTCCTTACGTGTGTGGTGTGGTGTGTGGAGCAGGAGGACAGGCAGGAGGCTGGAGGCAGAGCAGGAGGCTGGAGGCAGAGCAGGAGGCTGGAGGCAGAGCAGGAGGCTGGAGCAGGTGCAGGAGGCTGGAGGACCAGTAGCACGTAGCACCAGAGGCTCATCCATGACGTGGATCAACACGCGGATGAACTGTTGGAACACAACCACACACACACGTCAGCACCTGCTGATAACAACAACACAGACAACAACAACTTCTCCTTACGTGTGTGGTGTGGTGTGTGGAGCAGGAGGACAGGCAGGAGGCTGGAGGCAGAGCAGGAGGCTGGAGGACAGGCAGGAGGCTGGAGGCAGAGCAGGAGGCTGGAGCAGGTGCAGGAGGCTGGAGGACCAGTAGCACGTAGCACCAGAGGCTCATCCATGACGTGGATCAACACGCGGATGAACTGTTGGAACACAACCACACACACACGTCAGCACCTGCTGATAACAACAACACAGACAACAACAACTTCTCCTTACGTGTGTGGTGTGGTGTGTGGAGCAGGAGGACAGGCAGGAGGCTGGAGGCAGAGCAGGAGGCTGGAGGACAGGCAGGAGGCTGGAGGCAGAGCAGGAGGCTGGAGCAGGTGCAGGAGGCTGGAGGACCAGTAGCACGTAGCACCAGAGGCTCATCCATGACGTGGATCAACACGCGGATGAACTGTTGGAACACAACCACACACACACGTCAGCACCTGCTGATAACAACAACACAGACAACAACAACTTCTCCTTACGTGTGTGGTGTGGTGTGTGGAGCAGGAGGACAGGCAGGAGGCTGGAGGCAGAGCAGGAGGCTGGAGGACAGGCAGGAGGCTGGAGGCAGAGCAGGAGGCTGGAGCAGGTGCAGGAGGCTGGAGGACCAGTAGCACGTAGCACCAGAGGCTCATCCATGACGTGGATCAACACGCGGATGAACTGTTGGAACACAACCACACACACACGTCAGCACCTGCTGATAACAACAACACAGACAACAACAACTTCTCCTTACGTGTGTGGTGCATGTGTGGAGCAGGAGCACAGGGAGGAGGCTGGAGGAGGTGCAGGAGGCTGGAGGCTGGAGGCAGAGCAGCAGGAGCACGGGTACGTGGTACCCGACGCTGTTCCATGAGGCGAAACAGCAAGTGGATCTGTTGAAACACAAACACACACAGACGTGAACACCTGCACATAACAACAACACAGACAACAACAACTTCTCCTTACGTGTGTGGTGCATGTGTGGAGCAGGAGCACAGGGAGGAGGCTGGAGGAGGTGCAGGAGGCTGGAGGCTGGAGGCAGAGCAGCAGGAGCACGGGTACGTGGTACCCGACGCTGTTCCATGAGGCGAAACAGCAAGTGGATCTGTTGAAACACAAACACACACAGACGTGAACACCTGCACATAACAACAACACAGACAACAACAACTTCTCCTTACGTGTGTGGTGCATGTGTGGAGCAGGAGCACAGGGAGGAGGCTGGAGGAGGTGCAGGAGGCTGGAGGCTGGAGGCAGAGCAGCAGGAGCACGGGTACGTGGTACCCGACGCTGTTCCATGAGGCGAAACAGCAAGTGGATCTGTTGAAACACAAACACACACAGACGTGAACACCTGCACATAACAACAACACAGACAACAACAACTTCTCCTTACGTGTGTGGTGCATGTGTGGAGCAGGAGCACAGGGAGGAGGCTGGAGGAGGTGCAGGAGGCTGGAGGCTGGAGGCAGAGCAGCAGGAGCACGGGTACGTGGTACCCGACGCTGTTCCATGAGGCGAAACAGCAAGTGGATCTGTTGAAACACAAACACACACAGACGTGAACACCTGCACATAACAACAACACAGACAACAACAACTTCTCCTTACGTGTGTGGTGTGGTGCGTAGCAGGTGTGTGGATGGACCAGGGGGACGTGCCGCTTTGGAGGCTGTCGAGAGAGAGGTGATGATTACAGTAGGTGTAGATGTAAGTAAAAAAAAAGAGAAAATAAATTAACATGTCTTTGCTGTACCTTTCTGACGTTGCTGTGCTGGGATGTGAGGGTGGGCAGGTCAGTGATGGGATGGTGGAGTTGGTGAAGAGGAGGGGGAGGAGGAGGAAGGCTGTGAACATAAGCAGAGACAGATTAAATTAATTTGTGTAACATGACAACTCCAAAAAAAAAAAAACATTTCATTACAGTACGTGCTGTACCTGGAGGGAGGGAGCGGGGGGGGCGGCGTGTTTCACTGGGGAGATGGTGGGCTGTCCATGGCTTCCTCCTGGCTTGCTGCAGTAGGACTGGATGGCCGCTCGTCCGCTGGGATGTCCAAGGCCTCCTCCTGGCTTGCTGCAGGAGGACTGGACGGCCTTTCAGCTGGTGCACCAGCAGATCCTGGAGGCGGTGCTGTGACTTTTCGAAAATAATTGAGCATGCTGCTCTGCACCTTTTCACGTTTTTTGTCCTCAAGGATCTGCTGGTAACACGCAACTTCATTGAGGACACCCCTACGGACCTTGGCGAACCTCTCACAATCCGAGTCCTGCTTCTCCATCCTCGCCAGGAAGCTGTGGAGTTCCTGAAAGCCCAGCACCATCTCCTGCCTGGTGAAGGTCGGAGGAATGACCTCCACCTCCTCCTCCACCACCTCCTCATCCGTGACGTGCCTGTCCAGACTAATCAGGTCGTCTGGGGACAGATCCTCTCCAGACGAACTGAGAAGGTGTTGGACATCGTCCTGGTCCATGTCGAGCTCCAGTGACCTGCCCATCCTCACAACATCCTCTATTACACGGTCCACCTCCTGGGCATCGTGTACCTCCTGAACAAGCTCTGGACAGAGCTTCTTCCATACTCCGCACATGTTCTGTCGAGTTACACGATGCCAGGCGATGCCAATGTTCAGCACAGCATCAAGGATGTTGAACTTACGCCAGAAGTCTTTCAGCGTAAGGGTCTGAGAGTTCTCCGTAGCCTCCAAAGCAGCACGTATGACTCTTTGTAGGTAGTACGCCTTAAACGTACTAATAACCCCCTGGTCCATTGGCTGGATCAATGAGGTGGTGTTGGGAGGCAGGTACACCACCTTAACATCTTTGTTCCTAGTGGTGAGACCAGGGGGGTGTCCTGGAGCGTTGTCCAAGATCAGGAGGATTTTAAAGGGAATGCGTTGGTCATTGCAAAAACGCTTCACTTGCGGAACAAAGTTCTTGGTGAACCAATTTGTAAAAACTTCCAGCGTCACCCAAGCCTTTTTATTAGACGCCCAAAAAACAGGAAGCGATGATTTATCAACATCTTTGAAGGCCCTGGGTTTATTAAATTGGTACACCAACAACGGCTTGAGTTTGCAGTCACCCGCAGCATTGCCCCCCACCAGCAAGGTCAAACGCTCCTTGCCGACCTTGTGGCCGGGTGCGGTTCGTTCTTCCTTGCTGATGTACGTCCTGTCTGGCAAACGCTTCCAGAACAGCCCTGTCTCATCCACATTGAACACTTGCTGCGCAGTGTACCCGCCATCCCTGATGATCTCAGCCAGTTCTGCTGGGAATGCCTCAGCTGCCTCGTGGTCAGCGCTTGCTGCCTCTCCTGTTTAAATGCACACAAAATGACATGGTTAAGCTGTTGTAACACACTGTAATAAAATGAAAAAAAAAAAATATTCGTTAGTCGAGGACTACCTGTACTGTATGCATTTACAGTATTAAAAAAGAAAAATGAGAAATTAAAGTGCTCACCCTGCACTCTGATGTTGTGGAAGTTGTTTCTCTTCCTAAACCGATCAAACCATCCTTTGGAGGCAGTAAACTCCCATGATGTGCTGCTCGAAGGCCCTCCTCCAGCACTTTGGGAGGACGTCCCTTCACCCGGATCGCTCTGAGAGGACGTCCCTTCACCCGGATCGCTCTGAGAGGACGTCCCTTCACCCGGATCACTCTGTGCAGAACCCTGCTCCCCTCCCCCGCACCCCCCTGCTCCCCTGCACCTGCCCCAGTCAACCCTAGTTCCTGCAGCCTGTCATAAATCCTCTTTGCCTTTTCACAGATCACAGACATCCCAACTGGGATTCTGCGCTGTGTGTTGTCCTCCAGCCAGAGGACAAGCAACCTTTCCATCTCGACTATTCTCCCCGTCCTTTGCTTTGTAATTATGGTGGACTTCATGGGGGCTGAAGCACGCACCTGCTGCAAAATTCTTTCTTTGTCCGCCATTATTGTCCCCACAGTTGACCTCGGCAACCCTAGCGCATCTCCAATTTTAGAGGGAGTCATGCCCTCATCTGCCATTTTTATAATTTTTGCCTTCGTCTCCAGCGTTATGGTACGACGAGGTTTTTTCCCCTGTGCCGCGTCCGCGGACTTTGCAGGTCTCTTCGGAGCCATTGCTAAGGTGCTAATTCCTAAGGAGCAAAAATTAAAATTAATGCTAACGTTCAAAAATGAATGCTCACGTTTGCTTTCGTCTAAAAATATTTTTTCATTTAGTACTGGACCGTACCTGCCCGTTCGATGACCCGTGGACAACTCCTGTCGTTCTCGTCACAATTAGCTAACGTGCTAACTCCTAAGTAGCAAAAATTAAAATTAATGCTAACGTTCAAAAATGAATGCTCACGTTTGCTTTCGTCTAAAAATATTTTTTCATTTAGTACTGGGCCTACCTGCCCGTTCGATGACCCGTGGACAACTCGTATCGTCGTGTCGTCGTCGTCGACAATTAGCTAACGTGCTAACTCCTAAGAGCACAAATTAAATTAATTCTAACGTGTGCTAACGTTGGCTTTAGTCTAAAACTGATATAAATTTACTGTAAATGTACTGTACCTGCTCGTAGGTTCTTCGTACTTTTTTTTTTCTCGTGTTCTTCGTTCGTGTTCTTTGTTCGTGTTCGCTGTTGTTCGTAACTGTCTTCTACCATCAATCACCGTAGAAAACCACGAGGCACAAAATGGCCGCAGCCCTTTAAATAGTTACCGCTTTACCTGTACGGATCCCTCCGCCGCCAGCTGCACTGCGGCTGTGTGTACATCCGCCAGAAAGCCCAGCCCCCCCCTCTCGCTGGCGGTACTTTTCCACTGCCATGCGCAGTGTCACGCCCATGCCCAACCAGCAACAGCCAAAGGCGATCCCCTCCCCCACCTCGCCGATTGCCGTTTTGTGACGCAGTTTCGCCGTAGCTCGATTATATACCTGTAATGGGGCTCGTTCGTAGGTCGTGTGCCGTAGCTCGATTATATACCTGTAATGGGGCTCGTTCGTAGGTCGTGTGCCGTAGCTCGATTATATATTTTTAACTTGGTTCGTTCGTAGGTCACATATTTTCTGCCGTACGTCGATGGTATTCTTCTACTTTAACTCGTTCGTAGGTCCCGTGGTTCGTAGGTCGGTGGGTTCGTAGGTCGGGGGTTCCCTGTATAATATATATATATATATATATATATATATATATATACATATGTATACATATACATACACCGGTATATAAAGGCGTTTTAACTCCTTCACACACTTGCAAAATTCTAATGTTTCTAAATGCTCTAAGAGCACAGAATGTCATGATTTCAGCTCCCTACCTCCTCTGCTCTCAGCCACCTGCAAGAGCTCTTGGCCACGCCCACTTCTCCACGCTCTGCACGGTGAACAGCTGATCAGCTGCAGCAGGAAGTTTATCCTGCAGTGTGGGCTGCACAAAGGTGCAGCAGGTGCTAAATAATTTAAAGTAATCTATTTTAAATAAAAATTACATGCCGGTTCATCCATCCATCAGCCATTCGTGTGTCATGTCCAATCTTATTTTGAAAAACCGTGATAGAGCGAGTCCGCGATAAACGAACTGTGAAGTAGCGAGGGACTACTGTAGCCTGCTTTTGTTTTTTAACAATGTAAATTTAATTTCCTAAATTCACAGAACTTCCTGTTCTAAACCAAAAATTTATTATTTTATTTTTTACTCAAAAGTTGTGTGACTCAAAACTGTCTATAAACATAACCCTCAATACTTTTCCTTTTTAAAACAAAAAATAAACAAATCTATTCCCTTTTTAGTATCTGCCTGAGTGTGATGATGTGATCCTGATGAAGGACGGGCAGATCGCCGAGCACGGCACCCACGCACATCTAATGGGTAAAGAGCGTGGCTATGCCACCCTATTCAACAGCATGCAACAGGAGGTAAGGCCAGGGGCGCACGAGCAACAAATGCAGCTCTTTTGAATATAGGATCATTGCCCCTGCTACACTCTTAACACTGAACATTACAGGCTGAATAATTCATGAGAACAGATAGACAAGATCCAATAGCAGCGAAATGTTAACGTATACAAGGTATACTTTCATTATTATTTATGTGCAAATTGATTCGCCGGGGAGCTGTGAAAGACCACAGCACTTATATCTCTGTTTAAATCCAGGGTGCTGCTGTTTAGGTTCTTCGGATTTGAGGTGACTTTTTTTTTTTTTTTACTCGACCTTCATTATGGTTTGTGTCTTGCAGAATCTGGTTAAAGAAAATCTAAAAAACAAACAGCAAAGAGAAGCCACAAAAAAGGCTGACGGGGCTTCTGATGTTGTCAAGGTCGAACCAAAGGTGGAAAGCAAGAACAGAGGTGAGAGGGCTTGTCTTTTTTATTATTATTATTATTATTATTCTGCGTTCAAGAGTAGATGCTGTTTTGTTTTGGAAAAATTGTCTTTCTTTCTCATCTCCATTCAGAACAACTGATGAAAGCTGAAGAAAAAGGCTCTGGTGCAGTCGTCTGGCCCGTGTATAGAGCATACATCAAAGCTGCAGGAGGTCCTGTAGTCTTCGTCATCAATGCTCTCTTCTTCCTCTCTACGACAGGCAGCATAGCCTTCAGTAACTGGTGGCTGAGCCACTGGATCAGGCAGGGCAGCGGGGTAAGCTGGGAGAAGATCCTGCTTCAATATAATGGTCGCTTCTTTTTACTGTGCATTTGGCAGTGGTGGAGAAAGTACTCAAACACAGTTTTTTTTGTACTTTACTTAAGTAAAAGTACAAATAGACAGACAAAAATGTACTCTAGTAAAAGTAGAAGTACCAAATTAATGTTTTAAGTAAAAGTAAATACTGTAAGTACTTGATTTTTAAAATACTTAAAGTATTACAAGTAAAAGTACTTGCTGAATGTATTGCCTAATGCAATGGTCTACAATATCATTAAGTGTGCCTACCTTATGTATATTTTATGTAATATATTAATAGTGTTGTGTCATTTTAATGAACAATGCTGCAGATAATACATGGTTTTATTGAGTTTACTCTGTGACACAGTTCACACTTGAACTTGATTCTCTGCGTCAGAATTTCAGGAATGACCTACAGAGTTAAATGCCATTAAGAAAAATAAGAAAGAAGAATGATTATACCTTTGAAAGTTTTTATTTAACACAAAACAAAACCATTGTGTCATTTTAACTACAGTAAACACATTGAAGTAAAAGTTGTCTGCCTGAAAAAGGAGCAAAGGAGCACTAACGAAGGAACATCTGATCATTTCAACTCCAGTTTGTCATCAACTCTAGTTAAAATACTGTCTAGTCAACCTTGTAAAGGGTCAATAGTGAACAATATTTTAACTTCCTGACACCATTTTCAAAACTTGGACCCGAGTGTTGAGCCATTTGGAGACATCTCTTGTCTCCTAACATCCCATGAACTGACACATTTTAATATTGCAGCAAGAATTTCTTGTTTAAGTTCAGAAGAAGTTGGTTTTCAAAGTTTTTTGAGTCCAGTCCGGCTCTTCTGGGAGAGAGAATCTGTCCTACTGTACTGAACAGTCTTTCAATAGTCTTTCAATAATATTTCAATAATATTTCAATAGTCTTTCAATAGTCTTTCAATAAGGCCATGGGTGGCGCATATCTTCTGGCTGACCGTGATAGAATCAATTTTGGGTGTGTTAGCGGTGCTGTGGGTGCATCCAGCTCAATGACGTATATACGGTACTAGAATATACGTCATTGGCCCAGCTCTTCTTGAAGGCGGGTCTAACGTTACCTGCCCACTTTGCAGTGATTCATTGGACCAACTTCCCTCTTGCTATTGGTTACTTTCAAACTAAAGAACAACAACAACAACAACAAAAAACGCAACGTGAATGTAACTTGTAACGCAACACATTATAGAAATGTAGTGCAGTAGAAAGTACAGACACTTAATGTAAAATGTAGTGGAGTAAAAGTCGAAAGTACCCATGTTTAACTCTACTTAAGTAAAGTACAGATATATGAAAAATGTACTTGAGGATTCAAGGGTTCAAGGTTTTTTATTATTCACATCACATGTGGTGCATGAGGTGGAACAAAAAAAAAGTAAAGTACGGTAAAGAAGTACTTATACTTAGTTACATCCCACCACTGGCATTTCGCTCCCAAAAGAAAAATAACTACTTTGCTCCAGTGAGTTGTGGCAGCAGACTGAGCATTAATCTGAATGTGCATGATTAAAAAAGTAACGGCACCTCAGCAAACTTAATTAAAAACGAGCGCGAGCGGCTGAGAAACAGATGTGCAGCAAAGCAGGCAGCCGCTTCTGTTGAGAGATGTGCTCGGAATAGTAAACGTCACCAGACTGAATGATTTTAATGTACTTATTTTTTTTTTTTGGGGGGGGGGGTGCCAAAATGTGCTTTTCTCTATTTCATTAAAAGGCAAATGGGGAATGTTTCCATTTTTCCTCATACTTTGTAATTTGTTGTCCCATCTGCCCTCAGAACACATCATTAATCTCAGGGAACGAAACGGTGGCGAGCACCAGCATGAGGCTCAACCCTCATATTCAGTATTACTCAACTGTTTATGTCATCTCCATGGGAGCCACTCTACTTCTGAAGACAGTGAGAGGGCTGGTGTTTGTGAAGGTAAGCATCTTCCCATTACTTGCTTTTTCCTTTTAACTCCTAATGGACGTCAAAGTGATATAAAATTTTGATATATTATTAGTGCTTTACAGTTAAGTGCTGCCTCCCCTAATTGTCCTTTTTTTCATGCTCTTGTGGTTGCAGCGCTATAATGGAAAATAGCTGGGGGCCAAGTCCATTTAGTATTTTGTCCACTGCTGCTCTTCATAGCTTTACAAAGGCTGCGTCCGTCTGTTTGCCTTTCTGTCTGTGGTTATATGTTCATTCATGTCACTGCTCCCCTCGGGTGTGCATCCCCCCCCACCCCCCACAATCCCCCCAAAGCTAACCCATCCTGACACAGCATTGCAAAGGTTATCCGTCATGTTAATGTATGCCACTTAAAATTGCTAATTTTTCAAAGATGGATGATCTTTTTTTTACCTCAAGCTGTGACGAGATTTTTGTGAGTGTTAAATATTCCATTAATAGAATTAATTTGTTCGTTGCTGCCACATGTAATTTCTGTCCAATTGGTGAAATATCTCCTGCGAATTGGGTCATGACCTTTATGTAAGCCTCTAGAAACTCATTGTAAATCAGGATTTGACAGCCTGCTGTGTGCGAGGAAAGAAAATAGCCACCCAGCAACGTGCACATGCTCAGCATATGGTGAGGTAGCGTTTGTAAACTCTGCAGGCAATATGCGAGCGTCACTGTTATTGTGTGACTTGATCGCTGTGCGATTTCCTTCCCAACTGTCAGTTTAGCCAACTTGTGATTGTCGCCGTCTGTTTGTTAAAGCAGTTTGTTTACATGTGTCGAGGTCTCTTATTCCAACGCAGCGTGTCGTTTTGTGTCGACAGTGCACCGTGAAGGCTGCCTCCACGCTCCACGACAAGCTGTTCCACCGGCTTCTCTTCAGCCCCATGCACTTTTTTGATACGACACCTCTGGGTCGTATCCTAACCCGCTTCTCCCGGGACATGGACGAGGGTGAGGCTTGATTTGTCTTGACTGAGAACCACTCCCTCAGGAGATCTCTTGAAGTCACTGCAGTTGACAAGGTGTAGCGCTAGAACGCAGTGCGATTTGGCATAGAGTGTTTTCCCTTGTGAGTTGCTCTCTGTTATCCACTTCACTTCTGTTTTTGTTTGGCATGTCAGTTATTTTTCTCTTTTTGTGCATAAGCAGGTGGTTTCTGTCTCCTGCAGATCTCACAGATAATAAGTGAAACTCAAATTGTGCTTACAGCAGAGAATCAGCTTGTGAGTTTGTTCAGAGAGCAGAGAACCTATAAAACTAACAGCATACAGTACCGGGTAATTGAGGCATTTCATCCTTTTCTGAAATCCAGCAGATGTTCTTGTTGGTTCAAAAATAGAGAACTACCGTATTTTCCGTTGTTTGGGTTGCACCTGTGTATAGGTCACATTGTCCAATTATTGCCAAAAAAATTGGAAAAATCCTGAAATAGGTCGCACCGGTGTATAGGTCGCACCTACGTCACCGCCGACGTAACGCGTCATCCACCGCTGACGTGACGCGTCACCACTGAGACAACCCGGCAATATGGACCGAGTGTTTAGCTCTGCTGCTAATGTCTGCCACAGGAGAGTCCGTCTCTCAAAACACGAATAAAAAATCGAATTTTATCTCAAGTGCTTCATCCAGGCCAACAGCTAGTACATTAAAGCTCATATAATTACCCATCTTTTTGGCCAAGATGGCCGCGCTCAGTGCAGCCGCAGCTTCACGAGTTCCCGGATCATCTCTAGTTTTTAGTAATTTTAATAGTGTTTTTGTACCTGACTCTGCGCGTTTTTTGCGGGTGAATTACAGCCGAACTGATCTGTTAAGAATCGGAGCGGATTTACCACAGGGCACAGCTGAAATCAGCAACGAACTCAAATCAGAACTCGGAAGATTGGAGCTGCTAAAAACGTCCTTCTGGAAGCAGATGCGCTCCGGGGGAAAGAAAAGGAAGCGGTGCTCTCGTGGAAAGAAGAGAGGTTGCCGTGCAGGAATTATGACGAGAATGCGGGCAGACGCTAAAACCGGTAAACCCCCGATGCCGGCTCTTTTTCTGTCTAACGTTCGCTCGCTCGACAACAAAATGGATCTACTTCGTTTGAGGGTGACCACGTCGGAGGAGATGAGAAGATGCTCCGTGCTTTGTCTTACGGAAACTTGGATCTCTGAGGAAACTCCAGACTCTGTTTACGAGCTGGACGACCGGCTCTTTTTCAGAACAGACCGGTGCACCGAGACTACGGGGAAAACGCGAGGCGGCGGTGTTTGTATTTACGTACACAAAGATTGGTGCACGAACTGTGCTGTGATAAAAAGAGCTTGTTCAGCTGCCGTCGAGTTGATCACAATAAGATGTAGGCCGCACTATATGCCACGTGACTATTCAGTGATCTTAATCAGCGTTATTTACATAGCCCCTGATGCTAATGCTAATGACGCCCAGGGAGAAATTCATGACTTACTCACCTCGCTGCAGTGTAAATATCCTGAGGGGCTTTTCATTGTTTGCGGGGACGTCAATCACGTTGATCTTCAAGTCTCCCTCCCAGCCTTCAATAAGAACGTCTTCACAGCTACGAGAGGAGATAAAACGCTCGACCAAGTCTTCACAAATGTAAAGGGAGCATACACGGCGAAGACACGCCCACCGCTCGGAGCTTCCGACCACGACTCTCTGATTCTGGCCCCAAGAGAACTCCCCCCACTCAGGCGCTCAAAGCCGGAACAAAGAGAAATAACAATCTGGCCTCAAGATAGTTCCCCCATGTTGAGAGACTGTTTTGAGAGGACAAACTGGTCTGTTTTCAGAGAAGCAGCCACTGATGGAAGTTCAGTGGACATGGAACTGTACGCTTCCTCAGTCCTGGGTTACATCAGTACATGCTCTGAAAATGTATCCATAAAAAAATATGTGAAATCCTACCCGAACCGGAAACCCTGGTTAAATAAAGAAGTTCACGCCTTGCTAGCAGCCAGAGACACTGCATTCAAGTCAGGAGATAAAGTGGAGCTGAGAAAGAGCAGGAATGAACTGAAGGATGGCATTAAGAAGGCCAAGGCCACGTATGCACAGAGGATCGAGGGACAGTTCACCTCACAAGACCCACGGAGCATGTGGAAGGGTATTAAATGCATAACAGATTACAAAGGCAAAAACAAACAATGCCCCAGGGACCCATCTCTGCCTGATGCCCTCAATAAGTTTTATGCACGTTTTGATGATCCAAACAGACCAGCTAGCACCAGACTCACCTCATCACCAGATGAAGAGCATCTCAGGGTGTCCGCAGCAGAAGTGAGAGGCAGTCTCAGAAAGATTAATCCTCATAAAGCAACCGGACCAGACAACATCCCAGGGAAAGTTCTGAAGGAATGTGCGGACCAGCTCTGTGAGGTGCTGGCTGACATCTTCACCACCTCACTTGCACTGGAGTCAGTTCCCACCTGCCTGAAGACCGCGACCATCATCCCAGTCCCAAAGAGCTCCACAGTGACTGGTCTGAATGACTATAGACCGGTGGCCCTCACCCCGATAGTCGCTAAATGTTTTGAGAAACTGGTCATGTCCCACATCAAGGCAACCGTCAACATCAATGAGGACCCTCATCAATACGCATACCGTGAGAACCGATCAACAGAGGACGCCATTTCTTCCGTGGTCCACACTGCTCTCACCCACCTGGATCAGAAGGACTCATACGTGCGTCTGCTCTTTGTGGACTTCACATCTGCCTTCAACACCATGATCCCCCAAACTCTGATAGACAAACTATCTACACTTGGACTAAGCCCCTCTATTTGTAACTGGGTACTAGACTTCTTAACAGACAGACCACAGTCCGTGAAGATCCACAACTTCTCCTCCTCCACCATAACCCTCAGCACTGGCTCTCCTCAGGGATGTGTGCTGAGCCCCCTTCTGTTCACTCTGCTCACATATGATTGTACAGCCACACTTCCAGGCTGTCATATTGTTAAGTTTGCAGATGATACAGCGGTGGTGGGATGCATCACAAACAATGATGAGTCCAGCTACAGACAGGAGGTGGAACATCTGGAGAGCTGGTGCAAAGAGAATAATCTTCACATGAATGTGAAGAAGACAAAGGAGATGATTGTGGACTTCAGAAGGAACAAACACACCCATGCCCCACTGAAAATAGGTGGGTCTGCAGTGGAAGTGGTCTCCAGCTACAAATACTTGGGTGTACACATGAATGATAACCTCAGCTGGAGCAACAACACCACCAGCCTGATCAAGAAAGGTCATCAGAGACTCTACTTCCTCAGACGGCTGAGACGAGCTGGTCTGAGCAGCCCAGTCCTCACCTCCTTCTACAGGTGTGCAGTGGAGAGCATCCTGTGCTCCAGCATCAACGTGTGGCATGGAGGCTGCACAGTTGAAGAGAGGAAAGCTCTGCAGAGAGTGGTGAAGGCTGCACAGAAGTCTGTTGGAGTCAGTCTCCCCACAATCACAGACATTTATACCTCCAGATGCAGGAAAAGAGCCACCTGCATCATGAAAGACCTCACTCATCCAGCACACTCACTCTTTGCCCCACTCCCCTCAGGACGGAGGTTGAGGAGCATCAAGTGTAGAACCACTAGACTGAGGAACAGCTTCTACCCTGAGGCTGTTAGACTCATGAATAAATAAAAATAAAATAAACACTGCAAAATATCACATCATACTGATGCTGATCTGTTTTCTTGTTGCTGTGTTCATCTGTGACCATCTGCTCATACAGACTCATGTTCGTG